>PVLD010007803.1:0-88413 GCA_004027595.1 Dinomys branickii
GCAACTTTTATTCTTTTTTAAAAACTCCTTATGAGGAGCCGGGGATATAGCTCAATGGCACAGCACCTGCTTGGCAAATGCAAGGTCCTGAGTTCGACTCCTAGTACCAAAAGAGAAACAGAGAGGAAACTCGAATGCCTTGCAGTGCCTCCTCACTCTTTGTTTCTCCCATAACGGCAGTGCAGACTCTGGTCTACACACCCTTGTCCAGGCTCCTGTTCTCCCCTTGTTCGTGTGGACGGCAGTGCGGTGCCATCACACACTGCGTGGCAGCCACAGCAATTTGCGATCCCTGGCTCCTCCCCGTCCACAGACTTTTCCATCCTCTGGTGCCCACTCTTGTGGCCCCTCCATGCCCCACACCGTTGGGGGTTCAGTGGGCCCCTTTCCCTGGGGCTCTGCCTGCAGCTGCCGGCAGGGACAGCGCCGACACCGGCTGTGATTTCTAAGAAAGACACCTTCTGTCTGATGGGCTCTGGGGAGCCTTGTCTTCATTCTGGGAAATTCTTAGTAGTGATCTCTTTCCCTTGCGCCTTTCCACGGTCTCCCTGTCCCTTCTGAGACTCTACTGAGACCTATGGGAGACATTTCTACTGGGATTCTCCTCCCACAGGACACACCCACATGGGAAGGGGGCCAGTGCAGAGCAGGTCACCGCAGGTCCCGCATCACAGTATTCAGCACCTGTCCACCCCCTGCCCCGGGCAGCTCCCTGCCTTCCTTCCAGGCCTCATCTGGGACCTTCCCTGGCAGGCAGCTTGAGAGGTTCCACCAGGAACACCCATGTTCTTGGAGGAGCAGCAGTCTGCAGGGCGCATCCCCAGGCGGGACTTACTCCGGACGGCTGACTCATGGTTGTAGCGTGCTCCACGGCAGTCCTTCCCTGACAAGTCACGAACTCCCCACAGGACATTGCCATTGCGCCAAGCCCCTGGGTGATCCTGCCTGATTAAGCACGGCCTGATTGTCCTAAGCAGCAACACGAGTCACTGAAACTAAGTCCATCCCGTGCCGCTGGGCTGGGTGGAACTTGGCCACATGCAGGCTGTGACTCACGGGGCTGGGCCACACTGGTCTCCTGGTCCACCCACCACGGCTGGGCCAGGCACCTGGCACTCTGACTCGTGTGGTTCCTCAGGACCATGGGGAGTCTCATGGGCGGAGGCCTCAGACCTGGGCTGCTCGAGCCACGTAGAGCCTGGGGGCTTGGTCCACAAGTGCATTTGGATTTAGGGATGCTGGGTCCTCAGGGTTTTTCAAGCAGTTGTGCCATTTCATATTGCTACAGCAGGAAGAAGGAAAGACACGAAAGATCTATGGGTCTCCCATCTCGGAGCTGGAGCTTTGCTTTGCTGTAGATTTGTTTCTTTTTCAATGCAAGCTCATGACCTAGGTCCAGACTTTCCCTAAGGAGAAGGGACAGCTGTCCCTAATTGGGCATAAGTAAAGATGCCTTGCTACCCCAGCGCTTGCTCTCCCAGAGGCTCCTGGGGACGCACATGTTTTCAATGTTTCTGCATTGCTCTCCTTAAAAAAATCTGTGCCTCAAGCTGGGAGCATAGCACACGCTCAGGAGTGGAGGCAGGAAAAGGAACGGGACCTGAGATTCCGGCTGGCCTGGGAAACAGAGCTACTCAGGAGGCTGAGGCAGGAGGATGGCAAGTTTGAGGCCTTCCTGGGGAACTCAGGATCCTACTGTCTCTTTTAAAGCAATATTTTTAAAAGGCTGGGGTGGGGGCTCCATGTGGAGTGCCCACCAAGCATGTGTGAGGTCCTGGGTCTGCAATCTCCAGGACTACAGGAAGGGAAAATGATCTGCACATGTGCCTTCCTGCTCTCCTTTCGGTGAGGAAAGCAAAGTTCACCTCCCCAGCCTCGGGTCCCTTCCCCTTCAGTCCAGGCAGGTCACAGGAGGCTGGCCTCTGTCCTCTCCCCCGTGTCTGGTGCTTCTGGGTCAGATGCTGAGGAAAATCCCCCTTCCCCCCCAAGTGGGTCTCCCGAGTCCCACCAGGCTGAGCAGGGAGAGGTTCCCGCAGGGCTCAGTCCTATTCTGGGTGAGGGAGGTCTCACCGAGCAGGCAGACACTGGCTGCTTTATGTAATTTATGTTTGTCATTTATAACATCTAGCTTTTTCCATGTGACACTTTCTCCACTTACAAAATATCCTTAGGATCCTGACACTTGAGAAACATTTAACCTGCACCTCAAATTTCCGGGATTACTTCAGGGTTACGAGGTCATGTTGACAAGCAAGATGGAGGTCAGCACCTGGTGGCCTGGCATGGGAAGGTGACCGGACCACCTCTGCCAAGGCAGGGGCACCACACAGGGGTGGTGCGGTTCAGAGATTCAGGGATAATGGACAGGAGTGAGCCATGGTCCTGTGTAGGATGCTAACATAGACGAACCAACTGTAAAGGACATTTCTGGGGGCAAATTGGGAAATGTGAATGTTGCCAGGGAATGACACAGTATTAAGGATTATCATTATATCATATTACATTAGTTATTAATTTTTGCTTTGTCTTTTTGAGGTAGGGTCTATCTATGTAGCTCAAGCTGGCACTGACCTCACAGAGATCCTCCTGCTTCAGTCTCCCAAGTGCTAGGGTGTCAAGTGTGTGCCACTGAGCTGGGATTATATAATTTGACTTAGTTAAATGTAAGGAATGTTATTTATTCTAGAAAACCATTCACTGTGGCTTCTGCCTCTGGGACTGTGTGGGTACTGAGCAGCAGCAATGGGGATGTCTGTGATCACTCGCTGTGCCCAGCCAGGTGGTTGTGCAAGGCCAGGGGTCTTTTGCTAACACAGTGGTCAAGCCCTCACCTGCAGCCAGAGGGAGGCAGGGTCCTGGGCTCAGCACCTACTGGTTGAGGAGCCGTAAGGACCCTG
Organism: Dinomys branickii; assembly: GCA_004027595.1. Classification (NCBI taxonomy): domain Eukaryota; kingdom Metazoa; phylum Chordata; class Mammalia; order Rodentia; family Dinomyidae; genus Dinomys; species Dinomys branickii. Next base: position 2,898 of record PVLD010007803.1, read on the forward strand.
GCCCTGCTCCCTGCACATACAAACCTCAGAGCTGGCCTGGCCACTGGTCCCGCACAGGTCACTCTCAGAGAAGCCAGAGTGAAGGACCACCTGTCACCTGCGGCCTTGGCTTCCAGGCTCCTGTGGTTTGCAGGAAGCCTGGGATTCCCACCAGACAGTGGCAGGTCCCCACCAGGCCTGGGGCAGGGCAGAGCTTCCTCCAGGAGCTCTTGGGACTCACCTCATCACCTGGATGGATTTGGAGCCTGGGTCCCCCCCTTCCTCCCCGCTGATCAGCTTGGGGGCTGCTCAGGGCTGGGGCCCAGTGTGCACCTCTGTCGGTACCTCAGAGCGGGCTGTGGGCCAGGGGCAAGGCCATCTTGAAACAGATTTCTTTCTTTCTTTCTTTTTTTTTTGGTCTTTTTGAGGCAGGGTCTCTCTACGCAGTTCAGCCTGGCCTTGAAATCGCTTTGTAGCCCAGGCTGATCTCGAACTTGCGAAAATCCTCCTGTCTCAGCCTTCCCAGGCCTGCGCCACCACGCCTGACCTGGAACAGATTTCTTCCTGGGTGCAAGCTGGGTGTGCGGCCGGGGGCGGAGCATGGGGAGGAGCATCAGAAGCTGATGCTGCTGGGTTCTGGTGTACAGTTCACAGCGTTCCTTCCATTCCACCTCACTGCGGGACGAGGTGGGCTGGGCGGGCACCTCGGAGGACGAGTTCCCGAGTTTCGAAACCTGGGCTGGGCGGCCAGGACACCAGGGAGTGCGGGGCTGGGCCCAGCTCAGTGTTGAGGCTTTGCCTGAGGGTCAGAGCCCTGGATTCGATCCAAGAGCACAACCTGAGTCCAAACCCAACCCTAGCCAACCGCAGCGCCTCTGCGCATTTCACACCCCTGTCATTGCTGGGTGGGCTGGGCCGAGGCGGCCTCCGAGGTGATTGGAACCTCGGTGCCTGCTGGTGACAGCGCCCCAGTACTGCCCTCGCCCGGACACAGGCTGCAGCAAGGAAAGGTTCTCTGCTCCAAGGGAGGCGCGGACGTGGGAAGCCTGGCCTCGGCCCGGCCGGCGGCTACTGGGTGGCGTGGGCAGCAGCTCCATCCGGGTGTTCAGCCTGGGACAAACCATTGGAGTGGCACATACGGTGTGTGCAGCCGCCCCATAAAGTTGTTCATGGCTGGAGTTTTACAATGATTTGAGGGTGAACCACCACAACAGAGGCACATGCGTGAGCCCGTTCCTAACGCAAACATCGCTCTTCTGAATGTGATCTGACCCAGGTCTGGCGGCACACACGTTGATCCCACGTGCGGGAGGCTGAGGCAGGCGGACTCCTGCGTGAGTTCAAGGCCACCCTGGGCTACAAAACAAAGCCCTAGAAAAGTCGTTCTTTTCAGTTCCTTCGCCGTTCTCTTTTTCTTGTGTTTGGAGGCGCGTGCTTTCTCCTAAGCACCAGGGAGGCGCTGCTGGGCTTCTTCGCGAAGAAGAAGAACGAGGCTGGGGACCCCTGGGGACAGCGGGGGCCACCTTCCGCTGGGCGTCGTCGCTGCCCCAGGCCTCTCCTAGCGGCAGCGGGCGCGTGCTGCCCCCTGCTGGCCGTGCTGCACACCGCAGGGAGCCCGGGTCGCCGCGGCCTGTGAAGCACCTCCGTCAGCGGCCTCTCAGAGAAAAATGAAGCTGGAAATCACTGCGTAGTGAAAAACTTAAAACTCTTTGTAGTGAAATAATTCTAGAACTACAGGAAAGTTGCCTGTGACCTCGGTCTTGAGTTATCACAGGCCCTGGGGTGCCCTACAGGTCTCCCTGAGCCGCTCAATTCTGCTCGGCTCCGACTGCGATCCTCCCGCCTCAGCCTCCAAGGGCTGGGAGTCTTTCTTGACCTTCCACCTCTATGGTGGACCTGGTTTCCTGATTGGACAAGGTGATGTCCTTGGTGTCTGGCAGCAGGGCTGCTGGGGTGGCGGAATCTTCATTCACAGGGACACTAGCGCGGTGCTCGGTGGTGTCTCGGATTTCTCCACTGAAGGGTCTTGTTTTCCTTCCATAATTAATGCTTTCTGAGGAGCATAGGAAGATGCTTTGGGATTGTGCCAGGGCTCTCCTCTCCAGCCTGGATTTTAAGCACTCGTGGGCATTTCTTTTTCTGTTTGTTTTCTTTTTTGAGACAGGGCCTCACTATGCAGCCCAGACTGGCCTCGAACTCATGGCGACCCTCCTGCGTCAGCTTCCCAAGCGCTAGGATGGCCACCACATCAGGCCTGTGGGAGAGTTTTGCCTGCAATAATTTTTATGTGGTGTCTGCCTCATGGTTATTACCTATTTCCATCCCTCCCACCTCGTGAAACGGGAACTCTAGCACGGGAAGAGCGCGCCTTGCCCTCACTTCCTCACGGCCTCAGCCGTGTAGCTGAGGTGTGGACGGCGGGCGCTTGTGGGACTCTGTTGGTTATAACCCAGGGCTTTCATCACGGGCTTTGCAGTTCAGATCGCCCCCGCTCAGGCCCCGGGCTCCTGCAGGTTGGCTCCTGGGCTTTCTGACGCACACCATCATTGCAAGCAAAGCGCCTTACCTGGGTGCAGTTCACAAATAAAAACCGCGCGACTGCAGCGTGCGCTTTGATCTCCAGGGTGAGCGCAGCCGTCATTTGCACAGCAGCGTGACCGAGATGCCATTGACACGCGCGGAGTCCTCCTGCTACAGCGCGCAGGGCAGCGAGTCCCAGGACCTTCCCAAGCACGGGACCTTCCCCACGCTCGAGTTCTAGGGTGCCCACCTCCCCAGAACCCGTCACTCCACTGCCTGGCCACGGCTCCTCTCGTCCCCGCAGACTGGCTGGGAGGAGCCGGCCCGAGAGAAGTCCTACACGACTCGGCCTTGGTGTGTGGCTCCTTTAGCGCAGGGTAACAGTTCTGCGGTTTGTCCGTGTTTCACATTGTTACTTTTTATCCTCTTTACCGCAGGATAGTACCCTGTTATCTGGACAACATGTTATTTACTCATTAGTTAGTGAACATTTCTCTTAATCCTTTTTTTTTTTAACTATTATGCCAAATACTGCTGGGAACACTTACCTACACATTCCCGTGCTACCAGACATTTCCAGTTCTCTTAATTAGATACCTGCGTGTGAATCCAGTGGTGACCCCGGTGTCCTTTCCCAGGAGCCGCCTGGTTGTTGTCTAAGCAGCTGTGTGTTTTCACCTCTTGCTGGTACCAGAAGAGCCCTTCAGTGCCTCCGTCTTCTCTCCTCACTAGTGTCTTTTTAAAAAAATAGCTGTCTTAGTGGGTAGGAAGTAATAATGGGTAGGAGGTAATAATGTTTCATTGTACTTTTAATTTTTATTTTCCTAGTGACTTAATGACATGAAGCATAGTTTCGTGTGTTTATTGGTCACTTGTTTTGGAGAACTGTCCTCTCAAATTTTCTGCTTATTTTTAAATTGAGGTATTTGTCTCTCTGTGGTTGAGTTGGGTTTTTTGTTTTGTCTTTTTGAGACAGGGTCTCGCTATGCAGGTCAGGCCAGCCTTGAGATCACTTTGTAGCCCAGGCTGGGGTTGAATTCACAATGATCCTCCTGCTTCAGCCTCCTGAGTGCTGGAATTACGGGTGTGTGCCACCACGCCCGGCTCTGTACGTGACCCTTAAACATTGTGTCAGTCATCTTTTCATCGCTGGAGCCAAACACCTGACTTGCGCAGCCTAAAGGAGCAGAGGCTCACTGGGCTCACGGTTTCAGACAGTCTAGTCCATAGTCGCCGGCCCAAGAGAGAAATGCATGGCGGACGGGCCTGACTGAGGAGAGCCACTCAACTCCCGGGATCCAGGAAGCAGAGAGCAGGCAGGAGCACTAGAGAGGAAGGGGCCGGGGCCAGGCAGAGTCCCAAAGTCACACCTCCACGACCACCCGGATGCACTCTAACGTGTGCTTTGCTCACCTCCCGAGTGGCCTGCGAGCCAATCAAGCTGGCAATAGGCGCGCCGTCGCCACACTCTACACAGGCCCCAGTTGGCTGTGCGAGCTGCCAGTGTTTTCTCTTCTTCTGCGGGTCGCCTTCACTTCTCAATGGTGTCTTTAAAGCACCACCGAGCTCAGACTTAAACTGAGCTTACACAGTTCTCTTTCATCACTGTACTTTAGTATTATACTTAGTAAACTATGGCCTGATCCAGTGCTATAAAGAGTGACCCCTTTGCTTTCTCCTGAGAGTTTTACAGTTTTAGCCATTATATTAGGTCAGTGATCCATTTGGACTTATGTCTAGTATAAGAAAACGTACAACTTCATTGTTTGCACATAGATATCCAGTTGTTTTGGCACTATTGTGCAAGGTTAATGCTGACTTCAACAGTGCATAGGCATGTTGTTCTGGTGTCCCTCCTGCCTCTCCTGTGCTCAGCCTTACAGTCAACTTGGCTCGACCTCAGTTATTCAGTCAAGTACTGAACTAGATGTGGCTGTGTTTGAGGATGTGATTATCATTCATAGCTGTTGACTTTAAATAAACAGGTTGTCCTACATAGGTGTACAGAGCTGTCCAGCTGTTCCTGGATGTGTGTCGGCCCTAGCTCTTCCTTTTAGGGTTTTGGTCAGCTTCTTTGCTTCCTTACTGCCATCTCTGCCTAAGGCAGCTGCAATATGAAACACACTGTTTTAAATGAATGACTCAGAAAAGAGGATGTTAGGCTTGGGTGAGCTCCGAGTCAGATCAAATTAAAAGTCCTGTAAACAGAGGTTGGTAGGGAACTCTAAGAGAGGTCTAGTCATTACAATTATCTTCTCCAGTAGCTAAGAGTTATCTTCCAGGCTGTTGTCCGCCTGCCCCGCCCCTCAGTGCTAAGGATTGACTCTGGGCCCCCATACATGTTTGGCAAGTGCTCTACTGCTTAGCTGCCCCCATCAATCCCAGGGCAGGAGGGACGGGAAAAGTACAGGTAAAATGCCCCGAAGCTGGCTGTCCTTCCTGAGGTTCAGCTTTTTCTTTCTGTTGTCATTGTTTTTAATAAAGGGCCTCAGTACATAGTTCGTGCTAGGGTTAAGCTCACTACATAGCCCAGGCTGATTGTGAATTTGAGATGATCCTGCTGCTTCAGCCTCCCAAGCGCTCGGATGCTAGCCATGCACTACTTTCCTCAGTGTTGTGAGTGAGCTATGCCATCCACATACATGGACACATTTGTGTCTGCCCAGAATGTCCGAACTTGTTGAGCATCTGCAAACCTCGGTTTCGTTGGCTTTGCTTAGTGAGCATTGCAGCTCCCACTTGGAGCGTGGCCATGACGGTCTCAGGCTCCTTATTCTGTGCCCATCTAAATCGCTGACGTGGACAGTGCGCCAGCTGCACAGCACACCTCAGCAGGTGTGGGAGGCCGTGGAGCCGGGCGGCGTGAAGCCAGAGCGGGGTCGGTCCGCATGGAGTCATCACTGCAGCTCAGGGAGGGGGAGGAGCTCATGCCTGTGTCAGGTCAGAACCTAGAAGACAGCTGTGGACAGGGCAGCCCCTAGGGAGGAGGGGGCACAGGCAGGAACTCTTTGCCTGGCCACCTCCTGGGAAGCAGGAGAGACAGGCACCTGGGGTGGCCCCCAGCATGGCAATGGCCTGGTGCACCCCACTGCAGTTTAAGTGCTTCTCCCTCTGTCTCCTGGACGAGGTGATGGCGCAGTGTCTGGCCAGGCACACCAAGTGTCTCTGACAGCATCTCCTGGACCAGAGTAGCTTTGAGCTCAGTCTCAGCAGCAGACAGGGTGGAGGCCTTGGAGGGAGACGGAGCTGGACACTAGGGGCCATCTGAGCCTACGGTGTGTGTTGAAATTAGAACAGATTATTACAGGACTAGAGATTGCCACAAGCCTCGCTCTGAGCCCCTGCCCACTAGGAACACACTCATCCCATGGGTCCTGCCACTTTCCAAAGAGGCTCTGCAGTCCTCTCTCCAGAGTTGCCTTACACGTTGTAATAAAAACCAGTGAGTGCTCCTGACAGGCGCCAGCCAACAGAAAGGCGGCTTCTAAGAACACCGTGTGCACCCTCGTTCACCAAGTCCCCCCAGAGCTGACACTGTGACTCCCGGCTGGTCCCCAAAGCCGAAATGACCCCAAAAGGTCAATCTAGTGAGTTAATCTGGGCAGCCAGGATAGCACAAAGACATCGAGGGCAGAGGACTCCGGAACGGCCTCAGGCAGTGGCAGAACAGGAAGGAGAAGTGTGTCTGAAGGAAGGGAGGTGCTGTGAGGACCCTGGCAACGTATCTTCCATTGTAATGAGAAATCCCCAGGACATTTGATCACACCATGTCTACCTGAGGAGGGGGGCTGGCCTGGTGAGAGGGAGGGTATGTGAGCATGTGCACACATGTGAGCATGTGTGTGTGTGTGTGTGTGTGTGTGTGTGTGTGTATTTGAAGAGGAGCAGGCATATAAATATAGTAAAACCTTGGTTTGCAAGAATAACTCATTCTACTTATAATCCAAGGCACTTGCATATCAAGGCAGAGAGAGGGAGACAGACAGACAGACAGACAGGCACTGGGCATGATATGAGACTCATATTGCAGGACATCACTTGCTTATCAAGTTAAAATTGCTTAGAAAGGCCTGCTCACCTTGTGGAGCACTCCCACACAAGCGCCAGGGTAATGGGGGGAGACCTCTGGGGCCACACGGGGTGATAAGCAGCTCTGTAGGTGCCAGTGGGCCAGCTTGGTGGGCATAGAAAGGACCACCTTGGGCCAGGACCCAGGCTGTAGAGGAGCTCAGGGAGGGCAAGATGGCCCGGTCCTGCGGGCCTCGGGGACCCGTGTCCTGGTTCACTCAGGATGTGGCTCTGATGGTAAAGCTCAAGCTCCCTGACAACAGTCGGGCTGTGCTTCAGAGCCTCAGGGGCTGGGATTTCGTCAGAGGCCGGTGGGCTCAGGGGTCTGTGTGGGGCCAATACCTGCTTTTCTAATAAACTCAGCCACATTGTCACTGCCACCACCACGGCCACAGGAACAGGGTTAGGACCCCAGGGTTAGCTCCTTCCCCTTCCCTGAGCTGCAGTGATGATTCTGTGTGGACCGACCCCGCTCTGGCTTCACGCCGCCCGGCTCCGCGGCCTCCCACACCTGCTGAGGTGTGCTGTGCAGCTGGCGCACTGTCCACGTCAGCGATTTAGTTGGGACCAGAATACAGAGCCTGTGACTGTCATGGCCAGGCTCTAAGAAGGCTCTGCAATGCTCACGGTGGCTCAGGGCCCCTTGTGCTCTGACTCCCGAGCTGCACAGTGAGTGGAACTGGCCGTTCATTAAGTCTTCTCCAGCAGGGTGACACTTAGATCCTGTGTCCACAGGCGTCTTGTGACCCAGCGCAGCTGCTCTGCCCTCTCTACAAGTGAGGAAGCTGGTGCTCCAGACACGTGACCCCAGACCAGAGCAGTGGCCCTGCTGTGCCCTCCACCCAGCTCCTGGTCCCCAGTCCAGCAGCCCTTGAGCTCTGCCCACGGCCCCCGTCCCTGTGCCCTTGCTGGGCCTCAGGCCCAGAGCTTTGTGCCCAGGTCACAGCCTCCAAACAAAAGTGTGAGGTGTGCAGAGCCCGCCCCCTTCCCCCCAGGGCCACATGAGGCCTGGAGACAGACCGCAAGCAAGAGCAGGGCCTTGGCGTTTGACAGCGGAAAGAGGGAATGAAGCTGATGCCTGGAGGCGGATTTGTGGGTGTTTCTGTTATTCTTTAAATGTTAGCTTTCCATTTTCTGCCAACTCATTACCCAGAGATTGGGGTTTTGGTCATCAGTGTTCTTATGTTTTGTTGTTGGGGGTCCGGGACTGAACCCCTGCCCTGGGCGGGCTGGGTGTGCACCCAGCTTGCGAGCTCCACCCTGGTCCCAGCTGTCGGATGCCGGCGGCTGTTTCCTTAGCCTGTTGTGAAAAGATGCCCTGACTCACAACTGGATGTTTTGTTTTGAAGAGAGGACTTTCCAGACTCCAAAGCAGAATCTTTAAAGATAAAGCCAAAGGTAAAAGTACTGCTTTCTGTTTTCTAAAGAACTGGCTAACCTCGCTGTAACCGTAACCCCCAGCCCTAACCCTAACCTCTTAGCCCTAACCTAACCCTGGGGTCCTGACCACGAAAACCAACTAAACTTCCCGTGGGTCCTGGGCCGGGGTGGCATCCGCAGCCCTGAGGACGCGCCGCGCTCTTCAGGGCTGCTGTCCGGGGAGGTGAGCGCCCGGCTAGGAGAGCAGGACGAGGAGAGCTCACAGCGGGGAGAGTGCAGGGCAGTGGGCAGCGCGGGCCAACACCCCTTTCTGCGCTGTAAGGAGGTGGAAGCAGCTGTGCCCCGCTGGCTTCTCCCGTACAGCCTTCATTTCTACCCCTCTGGGTCTGGGCTTTCAAGCCTCCTGGAAGCAGCCTGGCACTGGGGACAGTGACTTGGAGCCTCCAGTGGCCTCTCCTTTGGTGCAAAGTACAAGGTGGACTCGACCTTCACAACTGCTGCGGTCCTGACACCGGTGGCCCCGTCCTGCTCACCTGTCCCTGGGGCTACCCTGTGAGGTGGGTGGGGTCTCCATGTAGCTGCTATCAGCTGCCTGCACTTGCGTGGTCAGGAGTACAACGCGACCACGGGAATCGCATCAAGAAAGCGCTTTTATATACACGTCTGAAGACAGGAAACCTCATGTCGGTGTTTTTGTTCCACGGGAAGCAAAGGAGAAAAAACACACATAGTAATTTTTATCTCTTTTAAGAGCCTGCTGGTTGTTACAAATGACTACAGAGTCTCGCTATGAAGTTCAGGCTGGCCTTGAACTCACCGTGTCACCCAGGCTGGCCTCAAGCTCATGGTGATCCTCCTGCCTCAGCCTCCTGAGTGCTGGGATTATAGGTGTGCGTCATCACGCCCAGCTTTGTTTAAAGACAACCTCTCCCTCCACTAGAGAACAACTCCTAGTTCTTCCTTCATGGATCTTCCTTCGACCACGGCACTGGCCTGGGTCTGCTCAGCCTCACCCTTCAGAGGAAGCCCAGGCCCTGCATCTCCAGGACTATAGGTGGAATAAACACAAAAGGCAGTGAGAATCGTCTAAATTTAAAGTGCTGGAAAATCCAACATTTTATTGACTACATTTTGGTGACTACATAAATGCTGAAACATTTTAACACTGAAAAGCATGATGGGTCATCACTTGCTTTTTTTTTCTTTTTTGCTTAGCAAACACAGCAGGTGCTATTGCACGGCGTAAAGCGAGGACAGTAGCGAAGCTTAAAAAAAAAAAAACCAAACGGAAAGAAACCTCGAAGCAGTACAGGAGCTACGGGAACAAAGCTGGAGGGCGCCTGGCACCGCACGCCCCGCCGCTACACCCAAGCATACAGAAGCATCGCACAGAGGACAAAGTATCCGCAAACAACCATAACGGGTACAATCACCATTTCGTCTGGAACGCAGATGCGACATAGGAACTACCGCTGTGTCCTAACTGACAGAGAAAACGACAGCAACATTTGCCTTTTATCAAAAGTCTTCTAAGCCCCTCATGGTTAGGTTTTTAATTCAGTATTTATTAGTTTCTCATTGCTAAGGAAGAACTCCCTTTGCTCGTGGAAGAGTTTTCTATCCTACTACCTTTTATTTTGCTTTTTCTTTTTCCACCTGATGATTGTCTTAGGCACCCTCCTTACATCACAAACCATCAAGCTAACTTGAGCAGGGAAACTGAGTCGCACTCACATAATAGTGAAGCGCAGAGTATGCCGGGGATGGGCTCAGGGAGAGGGGAGCAGGCCTGGAGGCGACGGGCTGATCTGGACTGGACCCTAAATACAGGGCCAGAGGAAGGCCGCTACCAAAGCAAGTGGAAGACAGTGTTTTAAAGTTTTTTATTATTTTTTAAAAAAAATACTTGTCACTTGGTTCAGGTAGCAAATCGAAAATGAGTCTGCAGTGATGATGCCATAATGCAGAACTTACCACTGAAAGATCAACACGAACACAGCAACAGAAGACGTGACCTGGTGGGTGTGACTGCTCCACGCAGGTGCTGAGGGCATAGGGATGGGACACCCACGCCCGCTGCTGGGTGGGGGCACCCTGCACTGCATGCGTCGGAAACGCAAGGCGTTCACCAGCGTCGCCATAACAGCACATGTCCCTAAGGAGAGGCCCCCTTTGAGCTGCGGCCCACCCGGCAAGGTGTGGGGTGGTATTTACATTCTGGGCGGTGTGCGGCTAGAGCAACTGACTTCAGCCAAGGAAACAGCAGAAGGCTGACTCTCCCTCCCGAGGACTCTGTGCAAAGGCAGACCAGGGGCTGCCTGCCTCGCCAGGGCTGCCAGGGTCCTCTCCAGAGGGCAGGGCAGGCAGAGGGACAGCCCCACCACCACTGCCCCCGAGGTTGCAGGGAGCTGGGGGAGCAGGGAGGGGCAGCAGTGGGCAGCACCAGGCGTGCGAGACTTTGAAGTCAGAACCATCAGCTGAGGCCATGCAACTATGCTTGGCTGCTTGCATGCCCTGGGAGGGGCCCTGAGTTACAGAGCGGCCCCAGCTTCCTCCCAAGGCCCCCAACCAGTTGTTCTCCACTTTACCCAAGACAGGCTGGGTCCCCAGGCCCTGCCCAGAAGCAGTCAGAAACTTGGGGAAATGTAAGCAGGTTTCCGAATTCAAGTTAGCTTGTCTCTTTACTTCTCATACCCGTGTGAACGGCTAAAAGAAAACAAGAAAAGAACCAGAGTATCTATCTCCCAAATGCTGGGGCTCTGAGCCGAGAAACATGTCCTCAGTTCTTCAGAATTTGGGGTCTTATCTCTGAAATCATTTTTCCCCCAAAATTAATAACCTACAGGAAAACATGAATAATGTCTCTCTTCTTTCTGAGCGACAGAAAGACAAGCTTGGCCGGCTCACGGGGCGTTGGCAGAACGTCCCAGTGCCTGCTGAGAGAGCTAAAGCGGCACCCTGCAGGAGATCCCTGCCTGCAGCTTGTCTCAGCACTGAGAACCAAAGATTGCAACGTAAATCTTGGCTGTTTCGCCTCTACTATATACATTTTTAAAACTACACAGTCATAAATTAAAGCAGTGATTAAATAAGCTCATATAAAATGTAATTAAATTAAAAAAATCACAGCACATCATAGAGAAAAATAGGAACGAGTTTCACAAAAAGGTTATATATATTTATATATATATGTATATATATATATACTTTTTTTTTACCCTGTGGAAACAAATTTTCTACAAAACACAAAACCTTTGTAATTGTCCAAATGAAAATCTTATTCCATCCTTGCATTTTACACAACCCTAAACCCACCTGGGGGACGTTTTGAGAAATTAAGTCTTCCTTGAGCAACGGAGCAGTTCTGCCTAGAAAATAAACCCCAAACCGAGGGAGGAGGGGAGGGAACATCTCAAACATACAAACTACAAAATAAATAAGAATTATAAAGTTTTTCTTAAAAGTAACCTTAACAGTTATCAAACTAGTAAGTTCTGCCTTATCACATAGACTCTCTATACAACGTAACCCTAGACTTTATTACTATGAGGTATTTGGAGGAATTGGTAAAGGTGACACACGGCTCGCCTGGCGAGGGACCAGTGACGGAGGACTGGGCGGGGACGGGGAAGGAGCTTTGGGTTAGCAGAGCTCTGGGTGGGGAGGTCATCCTTTGGTATCAAAGCAAGTTTCATTGCATGGTTGCATGGAAAAAGCACCACGGTGAATAATTATTCCTTTTTTTTTTTTTTCATTAGTGGCCTTTCTAAGAGGCTGAGGTATTCAACGAGTATAAGGAGAGAGAGGTTGACAGCGGTTTAACACTTTGGTTCAAGCAAGGCACTCATCCTAGGAGTTACAAAGTTTGCGACAAAGTTGCCAGAGATTTAGGAGAAGAACTAGCAGTTGTCAGAGCAGTGTTTCCTAACGGTGTTGTTGTTATTATTATTAAAAATGAAGACGAGTTGTACACTGAGTGGGGGGGTGGGGAGGTGCAGACGGGGTGGGACAGGATGGGACGGGGTGGAGGTCCCTCTGCAAATGAGGCCGTGCATGAAAATATCTTTGGTATTCTTTGGTATCATCAATGTGATTAAAATCACCAATGGAAATCGAGTGAGGTAGCGTCTTTGGTTCACACTATAAACAGTAGATCTTTACATTTTTTTTTTTTTAACACATGGATGTAGCTATTTCTTACCTTCTGCTTCTTTGTCCTTTGACTCTTTAGGAAATAGTTACCAAATGTACTGTAAAGCTAACCACACCACAGTAATAATCCAGAAGGCCCAGCGCGTCTCAAAACAGCGTCTGGTGTTTGAATGCACCCTAAACAACTAGATAGAAAAGGGAGAAGTGCTTTCTCTTTGTTTGCTAAATGCATAGATTTCATCCTTTATGTACAAAGAAGGGGGGGCAGGTTTCAGGGAAAATGCCCCTAGAGCACATGGGAAAATGTCCTAGGACTCTTTGGTATAGCGGTTTGCACTTAACCTGCAAAGACCTGTCTTCATGGGGTGGCACGGGAGTGGAGTGAGTCCAAACGTAGCATAGCTTTATGTGGTCCTGGAACAATACCGACACTTTCCTGGGGGTGCCAGGAGCGAGGGACACCTCGGTCAGGACTTCCACATGTCCACACTTTGGTCTCTGGGGTCTATGCCGGGACCGAGATACCCAATTCCTGATACCTGGATCTCCACTTGATCTCCTCCTGAAGTCCAGACTTTCTGGGTGTCCAGAGGTCACCCCTCCTGGCCCTCTTTCAGGTAAGTTTCCTGTTAGGAAAAGACCTGAATGATTTAGGGCAAAAACCAACTAACCTCCATTCTACCAAAAAAAAAAAAAAGAGTGACATTTGAAGTGCAGTTTTGTAATTAACAAATGTGAAACTGAGTGAAGCTCCTTTCTATGATGAACTCTGCCAATGGATTGAACAGTGCGTGAACAGAGCCATGACCTGCCCTGCCGCACGCGGGAGGTTAAAGGGAAGGAGCTGTAATACACGGCACACCGAGCCCCTTCCAGGTCGGGAGCCAGTTCAGAAGCAGTGGTGTACTGCTTGTGTGGAGTTGAATCTGTCCACGGTGATTTCTACAAAGCAAAGCTTGTGAGTCTGTGGAGTCAAGTAAAAAAAATGGGTTCAGGCTCTGAGTTGTGCCTCTGTTTATGAGAAAATATATTTCTAGGCCCTGAAAATTGTGTAAAGGGTGCAAATTCAATGCCGGTATGGAAATCATCTTTGGTGTTAGCACGTAAAGTAACTGGTTATTTAAACAAACATTATGGTAGAGTATTTAAAGTGTGGTAATATTCTTTTCGACTGTGCCTACACAGCACCAAAGTTGTTGGCTACAAATACAAAACGTGATTGAATTAATTTTGGGGGAAATCTAATAAAAACAAATGGAAGGTGTTTGAAATCAGCTTTTGTTTTTCCTGGGGTGGTAAAATCAGGTAAGAGTGTGTGTAGACACAGTCTGAATTTCCCTGGATTTGATATTCTCATATTTTAAATAAATAAGGCTTTCCTCCCTCCTAAATTATAGATACATTATGTAGCTGTACCCCCAGCTCCCTCCACTGTGAGAGAGAAAACAAATTATGTTTTTCTTTCTGTTATTTTGTTGTTAAGATTATATTTTTAGGAAATCTTGAAAGGTGGTCTTTGAAACAGTCTATTAATAGCTGAATTATAATTGTGCCACATTTAGAAGGGAAAAATTTTAGCTGGAGACTTGGGTGAAATAAAAAATATGAAGACCAACTCCTACACGGCAAGGCAAGCGAGGAGAAGCAGGTGTTGGCTTCCTCCAGAAGCAGAGATAGGGACGGGTTGTTGGACTCCTGCCACCTCTCCAGCACTGCCGGTGTGTACCTAGGTGGATGTGGAGATTTGACTTTCAGGAGTTAGGCTTTGTGTCAAGGTGATTTAGCATTTTGCTTTGGCATTTTACTGAATCTCAGTAAGCACTTTACTGAGTTACTGTAACTTTTAGTTTTCTAGTTCTAGTTAGGCGTGGTCAATGATCAAGGGCATGCTGCACGTGTGATTCAGCTGATTGCAGAGAGTTTGTGGGAATCCAGTCACTTGATGGGTACAACCAGGACCAGATTTTTTTTTTGTCTTGATTTATAGACCACCCCCCAGTTGAGTGATATGAAGAAACAGAAATTTAAAACTTCATATTTGGAAGCTCAGGTCTAGCTTTTTATCTGTCTCTGTTAGAGTGGAATCTGTGTTATAAAATTTCCAGCTTTGCCGACTAGCAAGAAAGAATGCAGTAGGCTTCAGAGGCTGTACTGAGTGGAGTAAACTGCTTCACTGTTGATGGAACCAAAGGGCTATGTTCCCCCAAATCTGGCTTTTTCTATGCAGTTCCACCGGTTGACCAGTTCTTGTCAGCACCTGCTGTTTTACAGATGTTCTAGTCACAGTGTCTGGGATTGGCAATAAATCAACTTGACTACTTTTTAGGATGGTTACAGTATACTGGAAAATTAATTTAATTCAATTTAATGTGAGATTGGGTCTCTTCTCTAGGTTGCAGGGGCAGATCTTGAACTCTTGGGCCCAAGTGAGCTTCCTGCTTCAGCCTCCTGAATAGCTTGGGCTACAGGCACATGCTACTGTGCCTGACTTGGACAATTAATTTTAATAATAATGTTGGTCTGGTCTTTCCATGTTTTGAAGTATTTTTAAAAGGCATCTGGTGCCAAGTACATAAAACAAATTTCAGTCAAACTAACCTAAGTTCTTATTGGTTGGTCTTTTGCTATAAAGCATCGTTTTGAACAACTCTTCTAATTCAGTTACCCGCCCTGTTAAGCAGATCCCTGCATATGAGTGGGGTCCTGCCTCGGAAGCACCCCGGGTTTTCTTGGTCCTGAAAAGGACTGCAGCACACTAAGCAGGTGGCATGTGCGGGCCACCAGCTGCACCGGGCTCGCTTCCGTGGAGGTCTGCGGTTCCCTGAAGCTACAGTCTTTCTTGCCAGTTCTCAAAACTCCCATTTCAAATGCCTCAAGAGTCATAAATTATAGTCATGAATCTATATGGTATGGGTGTTAAGCTAGATCAGTTCATACGTATAACTTTACATAGTATCTTGTGAAAAAATAGCTTTGGTTATTAAAATCGTTGCAATAAAATACCTGCACTATAATATTAAGTGTGTTCTTTGGTATGTAGGTGATTTTTTTTTTTATGGATGGATTCTTGTTTCATTTCTTAAAAAATATCTGAACACTCCTTAACAAACAAAGAGAATGCACTGGTTTGGGTGCTGTTCAAGTCTTGGGTGGGTCTGAATCTGGGACCAGGCAGTGACCCGGCAGGTTCCACGCTTGGCTGCCCAGTGGGCGATGTCACTCCCGGTCCACTGGACCCTTCCTGACCACCAGCCCTGCCTGAGTCCCCATCACGGCGGCACGTGTTTGTGTAAGTGCGGACACACGTGCACGCCTGCACACGGTACTGCGACACCAGACACCTTTGCGGCGTGGGGAACTGGGTGAGAAAGTCTGGTCCCAACGATGTCCACTGGGCGGCCCGGAATCCCGATGCTCTGGGCCCCTCGGCGGCTGTGTGCATCTGGCGACAGCCGGGGCTGCGGGTGAGAGGGGTGCGGCAACCCTGCCCGCCCTTTCTCCTGCCACATTGTCGCCCGCCGAAGTGTGTGTCTCCGAATAGAGTCAGGTGAGCTACGTCTTTGGTTTCTTTGGACTATAAATATCACTTCTTTTTCTTCAAATATTTCTGAGTATAAACCTGCTATCTTCAGGTCCTGGTCCTTAAAAATCTTCTCTTTTAAATTTAAAGCTTTTCCACCGAGGTTCAAGTCTGTGGCTCCCGTCATGCTTTGGTGCAGGTGCCAGAGGAGGAGGAGCCCCCGGAGGTGGCACTGGCCTCGTCCTGCCATTTGTCCAGACTCCGCCGCCGGGCGTTCATGAAGAAGTTGCTCACGGTGCTGAGCTCCAGCCCCAGCTGCTGGGAGATGGTGATCTGCAGCTCCTTGGATGGACGCTTGTTTTCCTTGAATATTGCATGCAGAGTTCGGCGCTGGACGTCGGTGAAGACCAGCCTGGGCTTTTTGGGCGTGTTGCCTCGATCCTTCCCATGCTCCTGCTCTTTCCTCTTGCACGCTGCAAAGGAACACAGAACAGCATTAGAACAAGTCCCCAGGGCTGCAAGTGCGAGGCTGGACCAACCGCGCTGGCAGCCTTCCCCAGCCTTGCAGGCTCCACGTCTGCTGGCCAGGGGCCAGGTGGAGAGCAGACACTGGCAGCTTGCTCTGGGAGGCGGTGCCCCTCAAGGTCCTCCTGCATAAGCCCCAGACCAGCAGAGCTGACCACCTGAACTTGCATCTCTCCATCTGCATAACGGAATGTGTGCTGGGCGCGGCAGCACTGCTTGAGGCTGAGGAGAGGGCTGTGAGTTCGGGAACAGCCGGGCAGCCCAGACAAGGCGGGAAAACAAAGGAGTGCTGACCTTGTGGGACTGTGGCAGACACAGCGTGTGTAGACGTTCATGCTAACTAAGGCACTTTACAAGTGCAAGGTATGAGGTACGATGGGAAACTATGGCAGATGTTTGAAAGTTTTAATTACAGTAAAGGACACCTTGCTGCAAATCCACCTCAGAATCTCCCCGAACACACTTAGCCGCCATTCTTGCCCTTTCTGGAACAGTTCAAGTCCTCCCTCACCTTTTAGCTGTGCTGCTGTAGCTGCCCTGATGTCCTGAATGGATGTAGACCCTTCCCTCTCAGGGTCATTCTGACTTTGGGGAAAGGTGTGCAGCCGCCGGGGCAGGGGCCGGTGACTAGGCTGGGTGAGGACACAGCGTCACATTCTGTGGGCTGCCTTTCTCTGGATGATGCGTGGCAGCTGCAATCACTGCAGTTTTGGTCACTTTGTGAAGACTCAGGAAAGAGGACTCCAGAACTTGGAGAGTGGCAGGAGCGATGGGCCAGCTGTGTTAGAAGCAGGGGGCGCTGTGGGGAGATGAACGCAAACATCCTTCTGACCACCCCTCACTTAGCAGCAGGAGGTGGCTGTGGCCCTCAGAGGGTTTGTAGTCTGCTGCTGCTGCTGGAATCCTGAGTCCAGCTGAAGGCTTAAAGCCTGCCAACCACTGCGATGTTTCCCCAGTATTCCTGCCTTCTGGAAAGCCTGCCCCTACCAGCCTGTGTCTGTGCTCCTCCCCGGCTGGCCTGCAGTCCTCCCTGCTCCCTCCTGGCGCCTGGCTATCCCTGGGCACCCGCCCTAAACCTTGCACACGCCCTGGAGGTGGCCTGGCCTCTCCACCCCTCTCCAGGCCGCACCTTTTGACTCTGCCGACCTCGGGGCACCTGGGCCCACACTGCTGGCAGCTCCTTCCTCTTCTCCACCCCCACCCCCGGGGGCACAGGACCCAGGTCCAGGCGGGGCATGAGACACAGCTGTGTTCCGACTCCCACGGAGCAGAGCGCTGCTCTTGGCCTCACACAGGCATAGGGGACAGCTCCGCCGTCTCCTGTCCCACAGCAAGAGTGGTGCCACCTGCTAGAACATTCTCTGAGTCCCCACCCCTCACCTGCTGCCCGGGTTCCACCCCAAGGTCCCCTCCAACCTCAGTGTTCATTCGAGCAAAGTGGCTCGAGCCCTGGACATGCTCAGAGCAGTGGTGGAAGCTGAAGACGCCTCCAGTCTTCGGAGTCCAGGCAAAGGGTCGCCAGAATACTTATGGAAACAGTGCATGCTCCCGAGCAAAAGATGTGTCAGAGGCTGGTGGCTCAGTGACAGCAGCTTGGCGACAGCAGGTGCTTAGCCTGTGGGAGGCTTGGTTCTGTCCACCGCACCCGAAGCAGTTCTGAGTGGACACGCCTTCCATTGTGTATTTATAAAGTACACAGGTCACTATGAGACATTATATGCATTATAAAGCACACAGGAATGCACAAATTTGAGAGGGCCAGTGCACTGGTGAGCAGATGTGGGGATGCTCTTCTGCATCAGCACGTGAAGGTTCTGTGGCATCTTCACCCCACTTCCAAGACTTGGGGTCCAGGCATTGTTAACGGGAGCCTGAGCAGATCCCAGGCACCTGGGACATGCGTCACAGCAGGAGGGTGTCCAAAGGTCTGGCCTGCTGCCACCTTCCTGGCGCACTCCATGGGTTACGGGGAGGCCCAGCCCACCTGGGGTGGCGGCACCTATCCCAGGAGCTGAGTGCAGGATGCCAGCCCCTGGGCACGAGCTGTGTGTCCTGACCTGTAAGTCCCTCAGGTCCCCAAGCAAGCTGAGCACTGCCTCTGCCTGTGCTGCCTGCACTCACTCACGCCCATGACAGGCCAGGTGTGGCAGTAGGATGCC
The DNA here is from genome assembly GCA_004027595.1 of Dinomys branickii. Taxonomy (NCBI): domain Eukaryota; kingdom Metazoa; phylum Chordata; class Mammalia; order Rodentia; family Dinomyidae; genus Dinomys; species Dinomys branickii. Next base: position 21,201 of record PVLD010007803.1, read on the forward strand.
GCTTCCGAAGGGGCTGTGGGGGGACAGAAATGATGGAGTTTTGCTGAACAGGAAGTGGGCATCTTGCCCGCAAAGGAGCCACCTGTGTGCAGGACAGGGACTGTAGGCCAGCTGGGGTCGGTGGCCCAGACCCAGAATGGAAGACGTCTGGAAGGAGCGGGTGCCGGTCAGTGTGGGGAAAGGCTGCAATGTGGTTCAGTGTGGGCTCAGCGGGTCCCTCTGGTGGTGGTGGTGGGGCGAGCGGGAGGTGACCAGGCCCACAGCTGCTGGGGAAGTGGTGGCTGGCTGCTCCTGCCCAGGTTCATTCTGGAAACTTTCCTTGGCCAAAGGCTGTGCCACCCAGGGCGGGGAAGGGGCTGCTCACACCAGGGGCCAAGAGGCTGGGGAGATGTGGGATGCAGGGCCTGGTGATCCCCGGCCTGCACCATGGAGGGTTCACTCTGAAGAGCCACACAGGCCAGGGCACCTATGGGTGGCTGAGGTCACCCTTCCAACTCCATGGCAGCTCAGTGGATGTCTCCCGGTCCCCTGCGGCAAACACCAGGGTCCGACTTGTCAATCACAGAAAACCCGACGTAATGGTGAAGCCAGCCAGGAAATGCCGTCACGGGCCCCCAAAGCAGGCAGAGAACCACTTTCAGGAGACAGAATGGGAGGGCTCAGGGACACAGGGCTGGGAGGGCAGACTTCAGTGTGTGCCTGGCTTTGGGCTGGACAGGAGCGCTGGGTGTCTCCAAGGGCAGTGGTGACTTCTGCGTGGGTTGAAGTTTAGGGGTCCGCCTGCTAGACGGGTCCACCACGCAAGGGCAGTGCTGAAGGGGGGCCCAAAGAGGCCGTCTGACCTGCTCAGCATGGCTTTGTGTTGCTGACCTGGCCCTCAGGGGACCCATGGGCTACAGCTTCCCAGGTGGCATTTTTCAAATGGCATCAAGGAGTGAGGGCCCCTCAGAGGTCCTCTGGAAAGACAGTGGGTGCAGGGCATTGAGAGAAACCAGTGGGTGACAAGTGGCCTCCTCTCGACTTTAGGTGCACGGGAAGGTCCCTTGCTTCCCACCTTCACTGAGCCCTATGCCCCTCTTAGGTGGCTCCCTGTGACATGTTGGGTGCTGTGGTCGGGAACCTGCTGCCCAGGGCTCCAGGGCTGAGTATGCCACGATGCCGAGACCTGGGTGGGGCCTGGCTGCATTCTATGGTGGGGCTGAGGGGGGACCTTGGATCCCATGTGGCTGTTGGGAGTGGCGACCCAGTGAGCAGATGTGGTCACATCTGGAGAGAACCCCCTGGATGGTACAGCTGCCGAGTAAGAGCGGAGAACGGGGTGAGGAGATGGACAACGGTGAGCTGCAGGAAACGGCTGCATTTCCAGAAGCTTCTATAGGACCATGGCTGTGGGCCTCCGGGGGAGCCTGGATGAGAATCGGCCACGCTGAGGAAGAACTGCCGAGGAGAGGACTGGGGTCCACACAGCACGCAGGGGGAGAGGAGAGGCGACCGTGGGCAGGCACCGCACTGGGGACGCCAGGCAGGGACTGTGTGCGCAGCACTTCCTGTGAGGCCCGGTCCTACGTGCCAGCCCTGAGGATGGGGTGCTGCTGGGGTGAGCAAGACTGAGGAGCAGGGAGTCCTTGAGAGGCTCCTCTGCGACAGTGGCCAGCGAAATCTGGAGGGCAGAGACTGGACCTTGGGGGGGTGTGGGTGCCGGCAGCGTGGAAGGCAGAGGTGGCATAAAGGGCAGTACTGCCAGGGCTGTGCACGACAGGGATTCAGGGAAGAAACAAGGAGGTGGCAGACACACAGGCCTCCACGCCAGGCCTGGCTGGGGCATCCTTCACCCACTGTGGCTGGCACGGAGCCGAGTGTGGTTCAAGAAACGAAAACCCAGCCAGTGTGGTGACGCATGCCCGTAACCCAGCACTGTGGGAGGCTGAGCCAGGAGGATCGGAAGTTTGAGCCCAGCCCAAGCTTGGGCAGTTTAGTGACTTAGTGTGACCTTGTCTCAAAATGAAAAATTGTAAAAGTTGGGGACGAAGCTCAGAGTCAAGGTCCTAGGTTCAGTCCCCAGTATTGCAAAGAAAGAGAGGAAAAACAGAACAATGCCAGGGAGGGAGGGAGGGAGGGGGGTTGGGAAGAAGACCTGCAGGCCCTTGAAAGTGTCCTGTGAGGGTGAGTTGTGTGATCACAGGGCCGCTTGGGAAATGCTATGGTAATTGACAGTTAAACAAGTTTCTTTAACACAGGGCTTCTTCAGAGCTGTTAGTACAGGAAAGCGCAACCACCTTGTTGAGCTTATGGGACTCCCAGCTTTGGTCACAGGACCGGTTTTTTTTTCCACAGAACTGTTGATCTGGGCATTTCTCTTGTTAGAGCAGCATTTCTGGGTGTGACTGGAGACCGGCACTGGGCAGTGAGCTGTTCCTCAGCTGCAGGAGGGTCAGAGCAGAGGAGTGAGAGGAAGGAGGTGGGTGCTGCTGTGGTCTTCTGAGGTGGGGTTACTTTCCTACCAAAACACTTTCTTTCACTGTATTATCAGAAAGGCTGGTCCAGCACACATGGAAATCAGACACCACCTGTGTGGCTTATGTGAGGAGGTCCCCAAGGGCCTCCTGTGCTCACAAGTGGGATTTTGGGGAGGTCATAGGGCTGTGGGGGCTCATAGCTTATGCGGGTCTGTCAGGAAGAGGGGATGGCTGGGGGCACGGTCTGTGAGGGCACCTCTCTTTCCCTGCCTCCTCCCGCATCTTGCCCTGCTTCCTGTCCAGCTGCTCCATGCTGTGAGCGACTCTTCTCCGCCAAGCCCCATGCAAGGTCATCCTGCTATGTGCTGGCCAAAATAAACCTCCCTTAAGTTGTGGGTGCTGAGTACTTTGTTGCGTGATGAAGACAGGTTTTGGTGCCAGAGCGGGGGCCGCTACTGTGGTGCTGTCCTCTGACCCGTGGTCTGAGAGCCTCTGGGACTGGTTCCCTGGCGGCGTTTAGAAGAGTTTGGAGACATAGGCTGGAGGAGTCCTGGAATGCTGCGGGTGGAACTTGACCTGCAGCCCCGCTGGCAGCTTTGGAGACCAGAAGCCGAGGTCTGCAGGGTGCAGAGGGGCTCTCGAGGAGTCGGCTGGGAAGAGGATTCCACTGGCAGCTGGACTCTAGGTTGTGTGTGCTGCACTCTGGCAGAAGATCTGTCTCCATTTTACTCATGTCTGGAGACTTCAGCTGAGATCAGGGCGGAGGACTAAGTGTGCTGGTGAAGGAAGCCCAACATCCAAGCTGAGGGTGTTGGCTTGTCTGTCTCAGCAAAGAGGGGCGTGACTAAGACACCAAGCTGGCGATGATGCAGACCTTGTGAAATGAGCAGGCTCTGAAGTTCCTGTGCACGGCAGTAGCCCCTGTTGTGGTCTCCAAAGTCTGCTGCACAACTTCCACGGCCACTCTCCCCTCTCGCAGAATCTACGGCCACTGCCGACTCTCCTGCTGTGTTGTGTCCATCCTCTCTGAATTTGGGAAAAGAGCAAGCAGGTCTTTGCTTCCCGCCCGTTGTGCACCTAACCTGGCAGCAGAGACAGACTGGCACTCCCCTGCCCTTTACAAGCTTCTGCAACGACAACCGCCATCTGCTCCACCACCACCAGGTGAGCCTCTGTCTCCTCAGAGCTCACAGCCACCAGGCCACAGTTTCTTTGAACTCATTTAAACAGGGTTTCTAATTTTGCATTAAATTTGTAGACTACAGGTGTGTCCTACTCTTATCCCACAGGATGCACAGGGGCCTGGACAGCAGTGGAGCAGCCACCAGGACTGTCAGGTTTGGACACTGTTGTGTGATTCTTAGTGGCGGTGTTGGTGGCTGTTGGGTGGTTAGGGGAAGGCGCAGGGCAGCCCTAACTCTGCCTTCTGCACCTCACTCTCGGTCAAACCCAGACCACAGGGGTCATGGGTCACATGCGTGTGTTCCAAGCACAGTGCCTCAGCCTCCCCGTGAAGACAGCTGCTGCTATTACTAAGCAGACACGAAGTATAAATTTTCTTGCTCAGTCATTACACCTGGGCAACCATGCCCACAGAACCAGATCAGGTCAGATAGCCACTAGTTTTTTTTTTGGTACTGGGAATCAAACTCAGGACCTTGTGCTTGCCAGGCAGTGTATGTTGTCCTTTTTAACATTCTAATAAAAATATATTAAGAAACAGAGGACATTTTGCCAGTTGCATACGTGAGCTCTGTTCTGTATTTTACACGTCTTCCTGTTCACTCAGTGCAGCCCAGGAAGGACACAAGACAGGCCCGTGTGGAGCTGTGCACACTTTGTTTAGCCCCCTTGATGCTCTGGGTGTCTTTGTTCCGGGATCTGCAGATTAGGACCAAGCCCTGGCCTGCAGCTGATGAAAGTCCCTGGGACCAGGTGTGCTCAAACGTCCCCATCCCAGCATCCCCACACCCAGGGGAAAGCGTCAGCTTTCAGAGACGGAGCTGTGCTTCTGGTCCTGGCATTTATGAGTCGGGGGACTGGGCCAGTGTGTCAGCCAAACTAGGTCTGGCTCCTTCTGGGAACAGGAAGGGATCCAGTGCCTCATACATGCAGCCCCTCTGTGGGCCAGGGCCAGGTCCTGCAACACCACCTGAGGAAGCAGCAGGCTGTGTGGACCCTGAGGGGCTGCTGGCTTCTGTGCAGGAGAAGGTGAGGAGGTGAAGGCCACAGTGCCCTCTCCAGGGCCAGCCTGGCACCTCCACGGCCACACCCGGATGGGAAGGGAAGGCCAGGAGAGGGAGGAGATGGAGCACAAGCGGGACTTGTGGGCAGATCACCAGGCCTGCTCAATCAGAAAGGTGCGCTGCAATGGAGTCTCTCCTGTGCCTCGTTTGTCAAGGTCCTTTAGAAACTTCTGGCTGGTTTCAGATCCCCCGGGGAGGCTAACACGGCTGCAAAGGATCCCAAGAACAGCGTGGAGCCTGGGAAACAGTGACTGCATTTATTCCGAGCACAAAGTTGTCACAGCCCCCATGCCCTTGGAAGGAAAGATAGCCCCAACCTCTAGGTCTGCACAGAGCGCCCCAGGACTGCAGACTGGCCCTGCGCCTTGCCTCCACACGACTGCCCCAGACAGAGAGCAGTTAGGGTTCAGGCTGGGCTCCGGGAGGCCAGAGCCGGTCCTGCCAGCTACAGGGCCACATCTCCAGCCCTAGAGGCCAAAGCTCAGTGTGAGGCTGAAAGGGGCCCAGGTAGCCCGGGGCAGGCGAGCTGTGGGGTTGTCTCCCCCTGGCCTGGATAGGGCAGTCAGCTGCTGGGCAGCAGCATGGCGGCCGCTCTCTACCCCAAGTTCAGGACAGGTGACTCAAGGTGCCCACCAGGTCAGCAGCAGACTTGACCTCACCGGCCCACCTCATACACTCACCCACGCCTGGGGCACAGGGGCCTTCGAAGGCTCCCAGAGCAGCAGGACAGACGGTCCCTGGAGTCAGATCAGTGACTGCTAATCATGTGGGCTTCCTGGAGTGATGGAGGTGGACAGACTGACTGTGACAGTGGCCGCAAAGCCTGAGACCATACCAAGGCCCACTAACTGGCACTCTCGGATGGGCACACGGCACGACACGCAAACCATTTCTGAAGGATGGTTTCAGAGAGCAGCAGCTGGGAAGCACACATGACCCTATGTCCACACCCTGCTGAGCCCAAGGAGGCCTGGCTGGCATCAGGATCACAAGGCGGCCCCTGCTCCTGCCCACTGAGCTCTGAAGACCTCGTTTTCCGCTTGAAGCTGCCTGTCAGACTCAGCTCCAACAGATCACGAAGTGAACCCACACGCGTGCAGGCAAGCACACGGCGAGCAAAGCCACCTTGAGTTCTGGCTGACATGGCCAAGGGCATGGCTTTGCAAAGGGCAGGCCCCCCAGGCTGCTGGGGAGTGGTGAGGTTAAGGAGGGGGTGGGGCCCATACACCTCTGCAGGACCAAGCTGGTTAAACTGGTTTTGCGGCCTGTCTGTGATTTGTGGGCAGCCAGGGTGATGTGGGCACGGAACACGCCAGGCATGGACTCCCCTGCAGGGAACCATCATGGGCTCCCCCAGCTGAAACAGCCCAGAAAGCCTCTTGTGATGCTCTGGAGCTCGGGAGGTATGAATGGACATCTGCCCCGTCCAGAGGTGGACGGCCGAAGAGGTCAGGTGACCTGCTCGTGGGCACGTGGCCGTCCCCAGGACGGGGAGCCCTGGCCAAGGTGACATCTGACTGGCAGGACAGGGCAGGGCTGGCTGTCATCCAGGGCTGTCTCCGTGTGGCCAGGAGGATGCTGTCTGCCACCAGGAGGAAGGACTGGATGGAAAGGAAGATGGGGAGTGTTTGGACACCAGGGCCAGCCCTGCAGGGACAGGGAGCGGGGTGACGCTAGTGTCCGGGGAGCAGCGGCTAGCTGGCCCTGTGTGGACGAGCTGGGTGGAGGGCTCTGGAAGAAGACCAGAGAGGCTGTCCCTGACTAGCCGTGTCTGCTGCGTGAGCGCTGCCCAGGATGGACCCCGAGTCCTCCCTCAGCCAGCAGATCACTGGGGCTGCAGTGTTGCCAATGGCACAAGGGTCTGAGACCAGAGAAGGTGGTCCCCAGGGGTCCTCAGCACAGACGGGCCCAGCGGAGAGTCACCCCCAGGGCTCCCAGCCGTGCCTCACGCGCGCCCCTGGGAGACCTTAGCTTCTTCACCCACTAACACCTCCTCACCCTCTCCTTGTCTTCCCTGGCATGGGCTACTCCCGTGGGGGGACTGTCACACCACAGGGGCGCTGGCCTGGCCCCCTGGCTGCTCACCTCCCCTCACACACATGCGACTAGGGCACCGACTGGAGGCACATGCGTGGGGACCCTGGCCGGCCCGAGCCTTCCCTCCAGGTGTAACTTCAGGGGAGCCTGGGCGGGGGCACGGCGAGGGCAACCCCACCCTCCACTGCAAGGTCAGCTCGAGCATTCTGATTTCTAAATTGAAGACAGCGAATATTGATTTCTAAATTCTTACACTTCTGCTAATGCCTCACTTGCGAGGGTTTGCATATATCAGAACCCCTCTTTGTACTAAGATCCTCAGTGGCTCACGCCCCGTAATTGGAACTATGCACCGTGGTCGCCCCAGATAGGACGATCACTCCACACTCCAGGCAGCATGGACAGTGCCCCCAGTGAATTATGTGCTTGCTCCGCATCTTCACCTCACACGGGCCTATTGTGAATTGTAAAGTTTATTGATCCCATTTCTATAATTAATAGCTGCATATATTACTTCATAACATCCACAGCAACTGGAAGTTATGCAACAGAATCCCTTTGGAAATCATCTGCCATTTCGACTTTCCACTAAGTCACCTGACAGTTTCTGCTGTTAATCTCAAATTAATGAAGTTTGCCCTTCTTTGCATTTCTGGAAAGTTATCTGTGGAACAGAGCCATGGGTGCTGTTCTGCTGGTGACCTGTGAGTGCCGGTTGGCTTGTCCAGCATCTCACACAGTGAGCCCGGGACACTCTGCCCGGCCGCACGGCCCTGCCGCTGGCTGCCTCATGGCCTTGGCGCGCCAGGCAGGTGCTGCAGCCGCGGGCGAACATGCTGCGAGTGCTCATGCTCTCACCCCTCATGCGTGCACCCCTGTACCCTGCCCACTTTCCTCCTTCCTCTTCAGGGCTCACCAAGGCTGAGCCTAGGCTCTCCTGTCTGCTGAGCTTCTCCCTCGGGGGCATCCCCTTCCTGGGAGTGGTCAGTCACCGGCCCAGTCCTCTCCCACCGCCCATTAGACTGGACCACGGGTTACTTCCTTGGAGTGCTTAGTTTAGCATCCTTACTGGATAAATAGTTCAGATGTGGTTCCATAAAAATATGGCTGATCCTCCAGACATGCTGTGATATCAGGTTTCACGAGAGGCCTGTCATCTCGTGACTAGCCCACGGGGTGGGTGCCTTTCTGAGGTGACACTGGGGACTCCCTGAAAGTTGCTGGGCCCTTGGCAGAAGAGGTTGTGCTGCACATTTTGTTCTGTCTCCTGGACAGGTAGAGGGCGGCTGGGGGCCAGCAGGGAGCAGGCTGGGGAAACCTTGAGGGAGGTGCAGGGGGACACAGAAGAGAACAGAGTGCCCGGCCCTCTCCGCCACAGGGCACAGTGCCCAGGGGGGGACCCAGGCACAGAGGGCAAGAGCGCTGTCCACACCTTCCCCGCTGCATCCAGCGGCGGCTGTGGCCAGTGGGACTTGGTTGGATACCGAGGAGAGGGAGTCAGTCTGCATGGTGGAAACTGTACCAATAAATTAGTGAGACCCTTTGGAGAGCTGTGGAGAAATTAAAATTCAGCGGGTGAAGGACTTGGAGGAATGTGCTTTGTAAGTAAGTGAAATGTGCCTCTTCCCTTCCTTCTCCCTGGCACCTCCCCAGCCACTGGGCTCTTCCTCTGGGGACCTCTGGCTCCTGGCCCTTAGGCCCCAGCAAAGGGCTTACTCTTCTCCTCGCAGGGCTGCCGGGCCGCCTGTAGCCCAGGCTGGGGGAGCTCAGGGTGGCGTCTTGCTCCAGGGAAACCGTGGACACTGGTGCCTGGGATCCACCCCAGATGCTGACCATTTGGCTCACGAGATGCCTCAGCCTGGCAGAGCTCCCAGGAAACCCTAACTGTGCCTCGCCCTGACATGCACTAGAGAGTGAACCAAGCCCCTCTCCAGCTGTTTTCACTGAACCAGGGTCTTGCTACATCGCTAAATTGCCCAGGCAGACTGGAACTTACAATCCTCTGGCCTCCGCCTCCCAGGGTGCTGGGATTATAGGCCGGCCCCACTCAAACAATCCCGGACAGCTTGTTAAGGTGAAGATGCTGACTTGGCAGTCAGGGTGAGCCTGGAAGGCCAGCTGCAAGCCAGGGCACCCTGAGGACAGAGAGCCTAGACCCCAGCGGGTCCCCTTGGAGACTCCCCACAGAGGCTCCCTTCAGGGTGTGGTCAAATACGGCAAGGTCACCTGGGAGCCTGAAAGGTGGCTTATTTGAAGTGGGCCTCCCTCCGGAACCCTGGCCTAGACCCACTGAATTTTAAAATAAGTTTCCCATGTACCTGAGACATACAGTGAAGCTGGGGCCTCTGGTTTACACTTTTCAGTATCTTAAACTTTCCAAGAGAGAGAATCACTCCATACCACTCACAGAAATAGAGATGAAGTCAAGATTTGAGGAGGCTGGCCCAGGAAGACTATCAGGGGATTCCTAGGAGCCTGGGGCCCTGGACAGCATGGTTTGTGGGACCCTCTCCCCACAAAGAGGCCAGAGGTTCAAATAGTGAAGCCCAATCACCCACCACATGGGCCTGTCCACACGCAGCAAACGTTTGTTATGGATTTTTCTTTTTTGTTTTGTTTTTTTTGAGACAAGGTCTCACTATACAGACCAGGCAGCCTGGAACTCCTGGTGATTCTCCTGCCTCAGCCTGAGACTGTGGGCACCACCACACCCCGCATGCTGCAGACTTTTGAGCCATGCAAACTTCAACATGCGCTAGAATCTTTCTGAGTGCTCGTTAGAGAGTCCTGGCTCTGCCCCAGGGTGTCTGACTTCTAACAGGCTCCAGAGTGACGCTGCAGCAGATGTGTGTGTGTGTGTGTGTGTGTGTGAGTGTGCATGCAAATTGTCTAAAAATACTTATGCAGGTTTATGTATTTTATGAATATGTGCAAAGCAAAACAAACTTTCAGATATATTACTAGACTGGTCAAATAAGTGTGCGTGTGTGAGAGAGAGGAGGGAGAGGGAAGGGGCCCGAGGAGAGTGGAATCAGCTTCTTATCGTGGAGCAAAGAACACACAAATACGTTATGTGTGCGACACAGGTGTGCATGTGCGCATGTATTTCCTGGCTTTGTCTGAGAGGCCGGGAAAGCTCTGACCCTTCACATTGTGAGCACACACAGCACCACATCTCGCTCTGAGGCCACCTCATTAAAGAGGAGGCAGATTCAAGGCTTGGGACACAGTAGGTACCCAATGAGCATGGGACATTTTTTTATGCCAGCAAGTTAAAAAAAAAAGTGGGTGTGTGTCACCAGGACATAGGAGTCTGGGTACAGGGGCTCTCACAGGGGTCAGTGCAATCTGGGACAATTTGAGCACCAAAGTATGGAGATACAGTAGTGAATTAAAAGCCACTGGGGGACAAGAGAAGGTTCCGGCTGCACCCCAGAATGACTGGTGAGTGACCAGGGAAGAGGCCGCTGCTCTCCGCAGAAAGCCTGGGTCGCCTGTCACACATGGTGAGCGGGCTGGACAGGGAGACTACAGCGAAGCCACCGGGGTGAAGATGAGACTGAGCCTGGATCAATAGATATCAGATCCAAGGGCAGCAGCGAGGAGGCGTGGCATCTTCGCAGGGTCTCGGGCTCCCACAGATTGCTGCTTAGCACAGAGGAGGGGCCATGCCCGGAGATTGTGCCAGGGAGAAGTCAGGCAGCACTGTTTGTGTGGTCAGAATTAACTGCAGCTGATCAAGGCACAGCCAGGGCCTCCAGGTGTGACCTCTCCAGCACACTCTGCCACCCACGCAGCCTCCTGGGCAAGAAGGCACCTGGAAACACAAAACCCAAGGGGCCACTTCCTCCTCAGCCGCGCCAGTGCTGGAGGGCAGAGACAAGGACACTCACAGAAAGGGCTCCGGGCACAACGTGGCGAGGACAGCCACACCTTGACACTGGAAGGGACCAGGCTCAGGGGACGCTACTGTGTCAAATGACAAAGCTTAACTGTGAGCACCAGAGAGGACATCACCAGGCTTGGGGAAAACACTCAAGTTCCGAGGGCTCCGGCCTCTGCGTGCGGCCCCGCCTCACACAGCTCAGGGAGAGAACCAGCATCCCTGCCTGTGCAAGGGGAAGGCAAGTGGGAAGTGTTGGCAGCTGCCCAGCTGGCTGATGCCAACAACGGGCACAGGACATCCTGATTTTCTTTGTTCTCTTTCATTTTTGCAACTTTTTACCATTTGAAGTAATTTTCAAGTAGTACTTAATGAGATGTGTTCACCTGTAAATTCTCTACCACTTAATATTGTGAAAATGAAAAAAATTATATATTATATATGTACTTTTAAGAAGCTAGAAGGGAGCAGCCCTATGTAGCAGCAGGTACTACCTTTGGGGTACAGGGCTATGAGCCACAGGGCTCTGGTTTATTATGCTAACGTCCCTATTTTCTAAGGTTTCCACAGGAACGATAATACCGAGAGAAAAGTATTTTTGCAAGAGGAAACCAATTGGTGTATAGTGTTGCAAGTTGCTGTCATTAATGATAGCAAAAATAAAACAAAAATATTCAGTGGTCCTGGGAATGTTATGCGAGTTATACTTCTAAAATATAAAATCATCAAAAGTTGGTTAGCCGGTTTATGGACCAACTGAAGTGCCTAAAAATAGCAGACTGGTTAAATAAATGAGGCTTGAAGGGGGAGGCGGGTGTCTTGGGCCGGCCTGCCTGTGGCAGAGAGCAGAGCGCCCTGCAGCTGCACGGCGTCTGGCTCTGGCCTGCCTCCTGTGAGGTGCAGGTCTCTTCCTGTTGTGTATCCACCGAGTCCATTTCTGCACAGTGGATCTGGGAGGGAGGGATGGTGGCGCTGTGAGGGATTTATACTATCTCCATTATTCTACGTGCTTTTAAATATTCCACCATAGGCTGAATAGCGTGATTTTAGTTTTTAAAAATTACAAAATAAGAGCTGCCGTAGTGGTGTACACCTGTAATCCCAGCACTCAGGAGGCTGAGGCAGAAGGATCACTGCAAGTCGGAGGCAAGTTCGAGGCCAGGCTAGGCCACATAGTGAGTTCAAGACCAACCTGAACTACATAATGGGAAATGCTGTCTTAAGATGTATATCACCCACAGGGAACAGAAGAACCTGGACACATAGAAAGGGTTAGCCTGGGAGGGGTCCTGTGTGAGTCCTGTGCTCCTTTCCCTTGACTGATACAGCATACTTTCACCATAGAAGAGAATCTGTAGCCTTAAAAAAAAAATGGAATTAAAATAAATTATAAAAATAAGATGCAAATTGAATTTGGCAAATCTGCAACAAATGGTGAGCAGCATCCATAAGGCCATGTTGTGACCTAAGCAGGACCTAAAGCGACATGTGCTCGGATGACAGTTAACCTGCCGGAAAACCTGCTCTAGGACACCGTCTCTGACTACGGACGAACGCTGGGTGCACACGACACAGGCAAAGCTCCAGAGATTTTTTGCTGGGTGAAAAAGGCAGGCACAAAGGGTGTATTATTTTATTTAATCCAATTAATTTGTAACAACAGAAAGCAGGTTCTGGCTGCCTGAAGGAGACAGGCTGGGGACTAAGGGAGGGATTAGGAGGCGAAAGGAGGAAGCTGGGGAGAAGGTTCAGGTGTCCAGTGAGGTGAGCACTGAGGAGTTTTACTGGCTGTGCATACATTGAAGCTCATCAAATCATGCATTTTAAGTATGTGTTTTATCGCATTTCAATTATACCTAAAAACATCTACTAAAAGCCAAAAAGTAATGCTTTAGTCATGTCAACACGCTGTACCACTGTAACATGAGGAACGTAGAAAAGCTCTCAGTCTACATTTTGAGCAGCTCTCACACACTTGAGCTGTCTTTCAGGAAAGAGCTGCAACAAGGGAATCGCTGTGGAAACCCCAGAGACACTTCCAGCCTACCTAGAAGCAGAGTCACTCGTCACCGGCATGTTGACTTCCTTCTTCATGCCTGTAATCCTGGCACTCGGGAGGCTGAGGCAGGAGGATCACTGCAAGTTTGAGACCAGCTGGACTACTTAATGAGTTCAAGGCCAGCCTGAACTACGCAGGGAGACCTTGTCTCAAACCACAAACGAAAAATAAAAACGTTCTTCAATTTTCAGTGCAAATATTCTAATTCTCAACCTGAAGTTACATTAGATTTACACGAGAAGCTTTTCACAAAACCGCACGAACTACATTCTCTCCTGCCTGTCTCACTAATGTGACCCGGTCCTCTGGAGGAGTACTGTGACACCCAGCAAACTGCACACCAGCACCACAGAGCTGGGTTGCAGAGCTGTGCTGGGGAGACGCAGACTTGCTGGCTCCTGATCACTGAGAAACCCACGGTGCAGGTTGTCAGCCTGTCGGCCCCTCCACCTGGAAACCACTTCACTTCTGACCCATCTGACCCATCGTCCCAGTCTCCAGAACGTCCCTGCATACGCTGAGCAGGGTGGCGCACACCTGCAACCCCAGTGCTCTGGAAGGCTGAGGCAGGGGGTTTGTGAGTTTGATCCCAGCCCAGGCAACTTAGTGACTTAGCAAAACCCTGTCTCAATTGTTTTTCAAGAAAAGGATTGAGGGTATAGCTCAATGGGAAAGTGCTGAGTTCCATTTCCAGTTCAACAAAAACCAAAGCAAACCAACAACTAAAAGAGTCCATCACACCCGAGCTTCTCCTTCTGGAACACACAACATATACATAAAATCACACACTAAAATGAAAAAACTTAAACAGCTATTTGTCTTTTTTCCCACAAGAGAAAGGAAGGAAGAAAAGAAAAGATGGGGGGAGAAAACACAGCAGGAGGTGAGGACAAGTACACCCCACCCCCAGTCCGGGGTGCGTGGCCCGGCCCTGGAACAGATGCTCCAAGGAATGAGAATCAGCTCTGGGTTGTGGCTCAGTGATGAACCGCTTGCCTAGCAGGCACGAGGCCCTGGCTTTGAACTGTCCTTTCCATAGCTGAGGAAACTTCACTGCATCTTACCCTCTGTCTGCAATGGGCTGCCCAAAGTCCTAGGGGAGGGGCGTTAAACTTGGGCAGCACCTGCATGAAGGTGAACACGGATCAGATTGTCCTGGGGTTTATCCAAACAGTCCAGATTTGTCCAAACTGTTTGGTCCAATCTCTGCCTCCCCATTGTCCAATTAAGTGGCCTTTACTGCCTGCAAAGCAACATGAATCACATAAGATAAGCAGAACAGGACCCAGGAAGCCACTGCCCAGTGAAGAAGTGGGACGTTTGCTGCCCAGCGAGTGGTCCAACGGCGTCTCTCAAGAGCTTGTGCTGCTTCCCCCTCTTCAGCAGTGTTGGGAATGGACCCGGGGCCCTGTGTGCACACACACAAGTGCTCACAGCCGCCTGCGCCTCCAGCCTTCCGTTTTCTCATGCTTCTCATCACTTATATATGTATCTCTAAACAGTAAGTCGCTTAGCCTTGCCTGCTTTTGAGCTTTGTGAAAACGCCCCCGGCCTGGCATGGTCAGCTAGCACAGGTCTAGTTTTACAATGTAGCATCATCCCCACAATGCACCTGCACTGCCGGTGCAGCTCTGGCTCGTCTGTCTCTGGCGCTGTGTGCTCCTGTGCTATCGGAGCACGTTGTTATTTATCCACGGATCCCGTCAGTGAGCACAGAGGCTGCTTCCGGTGGCTGCTCTTGGGAAGGGTGCTTCTGAAGTCTGCTCTGGGCTCCAGGGAGACTCGGGAGTTACCTAGAGCAGTGGCGGAGCCGAAGAGCACCGCCTGCAGTCGTGGAGAGCTTGAAGGCTTTGCCGTCATGGTCTCAACGGTGCATGAGCAAGTCTAGAGCTTCCGAGCGGAGGCACTTTCCACTCCAGGCGGAGCAGCAAGAGTTCCTGGGGAGGCTCCCCCTTGCCAACAACTCGTGGTGCCAGGAAACTGACTGCAGTCCCGCGGTGGCAGCGCTCCTGGCTGGCTGCTTCCTCCTGACCTCGAGGCAGAGGCTGGGCGGAGATGACGGCGGGGCTGCGCACGAACCCATGCCGGGCTGAACCCTAACACGGGACAGAGCACCTCACTGAGATGGGTCATGGTGCTGCTGGGCCAAGCCACGGGTACACATACACATGGTTACAGTAGAAGGCAATCAGTCACAGATTGTGGGGCCCATAACGGGAACCCTGGGGCAAGGCCCTGTTTTACGTGGAAGGAGATGGGAGGCTCTGGATGGTCAAATGACTCTGTGAGAGGGCGTTAGAGGAACCTGTCTCCAGGGTGCTGATTCTTCATCCGGAGGGTTTTCTTTCATTCCCTGGTAACTTAAAATGGCATAGCATGTCCCAAAAACTAGTAAGGACTCTAAACAGTCAGGCAATTAACAGACTTATTCGCAAGGCAGAGTTGTTTGATTGCAGGCTGATGAATCTGCTGAGATTAGCTTCTTTGCTTATGCTGTGTGTGGGGTGAGGCAAGGCATACAGAGGAAGAGCAGACCTCACAGTCACGGCTGCAGCACAGATTTAAAGGGCGTGGGTCTCCTAGGGAGAAGGATGCTGAGCATCTCACTGGTCACTGCAGCCCAGGAAAATGCTGGGAGCTTTTCTAAAAGAACATTGTCATGTGGAAGGCAAACCTCAAATTTATGAAGTTCAATCTCACTCTCCCTTTGGGCACACTCATAATTAAGGTGTCCTAAGAGCTGGGAACTGGGGAGGACGGCACAATGGTTTCAGTGACTAAGGGGTCCTAATTGAAGGGTGTTCTGCGTGTGAACTCGGAGAAACATCCACAAGAAACCAATTTGCTGTGCTCTGTGCTCTTTGAGGGCTCGAGGTCATGGCGGGGGTGGGCAGCCTGCTGGGGACTGCATTCTCGTCCACCAAAGTGGGGAAGCTGGGGCAGGGCTTCCACTGACTGCTCCCTGGCCTCAACCCAGCCTGAGGACCTGCTTACCACCTAAAACCATCTTTCTATCCAGTGCCTCTGCAGCTCGGCGGCGACCACTTCCTGTGAGGTGCCCTCTGGGAATGTCAGGATGAGACCCCAGTGCTGAGGACCACCTTGGGGTTGAGGCCGGGAACAAGGCCGAGCCGGGGTACTGACCACTCTGGCTCCAGCTGCACACCCCCAGCAGTCGTCTGAATCAGCGCCTCCCCTGCTTAAGCGCGTGCAGTGCTGTTACATAATCACTCAGCTCATGGGATTGATGATGAGAAGAGGAACTGATTTTTCCAGTTGCATCATTTGAAGTGAATGTTAACTTTCTTTCTGAGTCCTTAGTTAACTGCATTAGTGTGACAAATATGTCTTTGTCTGGCATAAGTAATTAGACTTTAATCACTTTAACTGCATCTTAATTACCCCAAATGAATTGAAAGGACATTTAATAGCAAAGATTAAATTGCCTTAATGAACGATTTTTGTGACTCCATCAATACGGGAACCGCCTTAGCCACCCCTCTTGCCGTGGCCAGTGCCGGTCACTAGGTGGCGCTCTGCTCCCGTTTGTTTATTTAATTTCCCCATTGATCCGTTGCAGGAGACAACAGGAAATACTGCGAAAAGCACATAGTTTATTGTGTTCTTCTGATAACCTCTCTTTGGGACCATGAGATCATCACCAGATGTGAAAGCGAAAGTGACTTCAGGGGCTGTCGATTCTGAGCACCCCATGGAAAACACACAGTCCGGTGCCTGGAAAGGGCAAGTTCCGCTCTGGACAAGTGCCAACATACATGTGGAGTTTTCATCAATTTATTACTTTTGTGTGTGTGCAGAGTCCTCAGATATGAGTAACTGGCACGCTTTGGGTCAGCCAAGAGACCTCGGTGCTGCCCGAGCACAGATCAGGGCATCAGGGCCGGGAGGATGGCAGGTCTGGGCCCTTGGGCCCTCCTCCAGGCGCGGTCCCCGAGGACCAGCCCTAGCCGCAGAGCGCAGCTAATGAGATGGGTCTTGCCCATCAATAATTGTTTAAGTGAACAAATGGATAGAGAGGTGTGGGCTCCGCGTGCAGCTCTGTTACTGCTTGCCATTCCCTCTGGCTGCTTCTTCAAGGAGAGCAATAAAAAACTCTCTCATAAGTCTTGAGTGAAAAAGAAATAAGTTTCCATAAGTAACTCTCTGAGAGCCCCGGAGGGAAGACTCATGGACTCTCATTTCAGGAACTTCATTATGCACTGGGCGCATAATGAGTTGGGTGTTAGCCGTTTATCACTTCGGGTCCACAGGCCAGGTGGACCCGAACTGGTGACAGAAGCCTGGGGTGCAGGCTAAGATGGTTCCAACTCTGACCCAGGAAAGCTGAGTTGGGGAGAGCCGTGTTTTCCAGCTGTGAAACACAAACGAATCATTTGGCCTCACTGAAGAGAGCGTGGGGGACGTCATGGTACCGCCATGAGACAGCTACTCTCAACCCGTCCTGCACATCACCATCTGCCCAGGCTCTTATTCCCGTGCAAATGGCATCAGGGTATTTGGTGTACAGGCAGGCATGCTACATTCCTTTTCTTCTTTCAGGTCTTTGAGTGGTTCTGGTGGTGCGTGGCACAGACGGGAAGGTCTAAGCAGAGGCTGCACGTGCCCACCACGCACCCCAGAGAGTGTGCACAGCTCACTAAGTTCCTGCTACCCACTGCTGCACAAACACATCAGGCTCTGGACTGTCCTCCCAAAGGAGAGGAACATTTCTACAAACTCATTTGCTCGATTTCATGATAACGTAAACTCTTCTTGGGGAAGGTACACAGATGGCTCCATAGCAAGACTTTATAAAAAATAATCTGTGCCTTTCCATTGAAACTGCCAGGTGGTCCTATGATTGGCCTGGTCACCTACTCACGCCTATTGTCTCAGGAGCAAGTGGAGATTTAGTATAAACACTACCATAATAACACACTGGTACTAAAATAAAAACCTGCTGGAAACAAATTTATGATTGTGTGCTAATTTCACTCACATTGGAAATTTTTTTCCTTCTTACTGGATGAAGCTAGTATTTTTCATGAGGCAACAATGTGCTTCCTCCTAAAGGTGCCTGCTCACCTCGTTTACACAGAGACATGCTGAAAGTCCTATTCAATTTGTTGTGTGTTTTCCTGCAAAATAAGAGATGGGCCCTCTAACAACCACAGCCTCCATGAGCTCCTCCCTCCAGCTGACCAAAGTGCGGACGGAGATCCCGCTGTGCTGGTGGGCAGGGAAATGAAACCAGTCTTCCCATTCAACCATCCAGGCTGCTCAGCTGAGCTGCCACGCCACATGTGCACTTAAATATTCCAGAGTGTGGCATCCAGGGGGGCACAGGGCACCCCACTTCAAAGAGTGGCTTATACTGAAGCCAGGGACCGAGATACTGGAGAACTCCTTTTGAACTGTGAATCGCAACCACCCTTGAGGACTTTTTCTTTTTTTAATGAGAAAATCAGGAATCCACTTTACCCAGTTCTCCTTCTGAGAACTTCGGGGAGTAGCCTCTAGCTGGTGAGCTAAATTTGCCGAGAATGCGGAAATGATGACATCAAGCAGCTCGAGTAACCACCTCCTTAAAGACCTCGTAGATTAGAGATGACTATAGATTTTCCCCAGCACTGATCAAAGGGACGGAATTGAACGTTTTAGCCTAATGATCCAGCCCTTGTCACACCCACAGGGACGGGACTCACTGGGTAAGCAATGTGCACAGGCTTGCCACGCACACTCGGAGCTGCGGCCGTGTGTCTGCAGCCGGATCCACTCAGATGGGTGCGATTTGTGCCATGACCTGGCCCAGCCCGTGTCTGTCCTTGGTGGGGCCTGGAGCACTCACAAACTCTGCAATAGCAGCTGTGGATTTCTGATTTTTCGCTACAACTTTTCACAAGCATCCTGGGCTGTCAGGGCACCAGTGACAGGCAGCAGGCTCTGTCCAGGGTCCTGACGGTGCGCCCTGCTCCACCCACCACGCAGGAAACAAAGGCTGCCTGGCTGGGCCTGGGCCTGGCCTAGGAGCCTCCTTCCTGCCTTGGGTCATTTTGCCCGGAGAGGAAACAAGGAAACAAAGGAACTGCTGATCCGATGTGTCCCTCTGCCTGCATCTCTGAACTGCGACGGCTGGGTCCCCTTCTCCTCACCAACCCTGCTTTTCTTAAATAATAACACACCAACAGAAGCATCATTCAGATAAAAAATATTGAAGTGTGCACCTTGTTTGGGGAGGTGAGGGTTGTGGTGCACTTTGGGGAGCACAGAAATGTGTCCGTCAGATGGGTAACCCCAGGCATTGCCGGGGACCTCAGGAGGAGCCCACAACAGGCTTCTCTTTCTCCTCCCCATGCTCCCCAACAAAACAGTAAGCAATCGGGACTCACAGGACAATGCCATTCTCAAAACAAAGGCGCATCTAGTGTCCCCTTCCCTGGCCACTGCAGGACCGAGGAAATGCTAGGAGCTCAGCCCTGCCAGCCCACAGGGGGCAAATACAGCCCCCACAGGGGGCAGTCAGGGTTTGTGGGAGGTGAGCCCCCACAGCACGCCACTCATAGAGGGCTCAAAGCTTGAGGATAGAGACACAGGCTTCAGGCTCAGGGTGGCTTTGCTGCTGCACAGCTGAGCTAGTGCTGAGCATCCAAGGGATCAGCTGGCTGGGCTGGGGTGACCAAGGTGCCCTGCGGGTGGGGGTGGGCATGCAGAGCAGCTCTGGCTTCCAGGCCCCTCTCTGCACGCTCTGAGGCACTCCTGAACAGCTGCTGGGCTTGCCTCTGGTGGGCGCCCTCACTGCATGGACACCAAGGTCACGGCACAATGGCCACAAGGCTCCTAAAGGCTCAGGCAGGTTTGGCCCGCTCAGGGCCTATCGCTTGTGCACGTCACACTCCATGTGCGCCTTCCGTGCCCGCCCCTGGGCACTGTACAGAGGGGTGATGATCCTCAGCCTCCAGGCCTGGGCAGACTGCCACAGTCCCCACCCTCTGAGTGGAGTGTGTGCCTGCCTGAGGGTCCTCAGGCCACTGCCCTGGGCAGGCTCAGGAACTCAGCCACCCCTGGACTAGCCATGAGGGGCGGAGGCAGGTTCAGGCCTCCACCCAGGCTGCAGGCGACACGGTTGGTCGCACCCCGCCGGCCCTTTGTTAGAGCAGCTGCATAGCCCAGATGCAGCTCAGCCTCTCTCCCCACCCTGCACCTGGAGCCCCCAACTCCCGAGTCCCCACGCCTGGGCCTGGCTTCTCTCCAAGGGCTGTGCAAGTGCGGGTGCTGGGTCCTCCTCTGGTGCCCTGGCCCGGCTCCCGCAGCCCATGGAGGCCAGGGGACAGCTGAAATGGCCGGCCGGGGTAAATAATTAACGAAAAGCAAATGGACTTGTGCGGGGCTGTTATCAATCAATCTCGCCACAAGGCCACTCGTGGCAAACACTGCCCAGGTTGGGTCGAGCCAGACTTTCTCATGGAGGCCTCCAGGGACCCCGCCCCCAGGTCTGGGAGGTCCTCCTCAGGGTCCTCCAGGGCAGATGCTGGCGACGATGTCCCCAGTGCTGGGGGACTCTTTGCCTCCTCCCAGGCCTGCGTTACTCGGCCCTTTCTTACGCCGGTTCCTGCGAGGGCGGCCAGAGCATCTTGCAAATGCTCTGCCCGTGTTCCCATCCGCGCGGGTCTCCACCCCACACCGCCCCCTTCAGCGGTGCAAGCCGGGTTTCGCTGTGCTTTAACACTGCGGCGGCAAGCCTTACGCGAAGGGTACACACTGACGTTTAAAAGGTGGTTAATTTGGTGAGACTTCCCTCCCCTTTTGCCTTTCTTCCACCTGTGCTGTCATTTGGCGACCGGAAGGCGCTTCTCCAAACATCGCCTGTGCTGAGGGCTCCGGATCCCCAGGACCGGGGAGCGAGGAATCTGCGCGGAGGTCGGGCCCCCAGGAGTTGGGACGCGCGGTTCTGTGCGCACAGCGGAGCGCGCGGCTCCGCGCATGAGAGCGGGGGTGCCAGGGTCCCTCACGAGTCCGGCAGCCAGGGCACCGAGGGCCTGCTGGACACCATCGGAGTTTTTAGAAAGCGGCCTCACTTGAAAGAAAGCAGGAAGGCAAACGAGAGAAAAACGTTAACAACGGGGCTCTCTGCTACGCAGGGCCTTACAATCAGGCTGTGGCTTTCCTGGCAGCATCCCATGGTGCCTGGTTCTGCCAGGAGACCCCCCGACCTGCACTGGCGACGTCCTACCCCTCGTTGTCACCCCTTCTAAGTTCATGAGAGAGGTGACGCTGGCGCCAGGTTTTGGTACTCAGTTCCCCAAGGTTGGCGGGGGAATGTCCTACCCCCGAGTCTCTTATTTCACACTTTTTTTTACGAAAAGGCCTGGCGCCCGTGGCTGAAAGCAGTGGGCCTTGCCAGGCCGCTAGGTATCTAGGCAGGCGCCCCTTCGGTGACCTCCGGGGTCCTGCCCTGCATCCAGCCCGCGCCTCTGCGTGTGGGGATCCCGGCCACCCCCAACTCCACGCTGCTCTGCTCCTGGAGGTCCGAGGGAGCTGCCCTCGAGGTCGCCTCGGAGGGGAACTTGCCGTCTGTCCTTCCAGACGGCAGGAGGCGGCGCGGGCGCGGGCGCTGAAGTCCGGAGTAAGCGCCCACCCACTGGCTCCGGGGCTGGGCCTCTCCGGGGGAGGGGCGCCGCTCTCCCTCACCTCTCTTCCCCCCCACGCCTGGCGGCCCGTCCTGTGCGGGGCAGAGCGTTGCCCACCAGTGAGCGCGACGAGGCGGAGCCCAGACCAAGCCGAAGCGCTCTGCCCGCGGGGCCTGAATCAGTGTGTGGCGGACAGCGCGGGGAAGAGCACAGCGACCCGCGGCCCCGGGCGGGCGCCGGCTCCGCTAGTTAGCGGCCGTTCAGGCGAACAGGGCGGACTGGACCCCCCGCAGGGCGGGGCTCCACCGGCTCAGTGCTGGGACCCCGGGCTCCGGCGCCCGGGCGGGAAGCGGCCCCGGTGCTGCGCGCTGCGTGTCGGGTACCCGCCAGCCCCACGGTCTCATTGGCGCGCACACGGCGGGGGCGGGGGCCGCGCCTCCCGCTTTGAGTTTAGACTGCGAAATGGCTCAGTGCCCCCAGCTCGGGGCGGATTGACTGTCTCTCATTCTCCAGGGACGAATTAATGGAGAAAGATCAGTTAATTAACAAACCCTCATTCAGGCTTTTACCTTTCTCTCCGCCAAGGCTGGGCCCGAGCGTGTGCCGAGGCGGAGCTGGGGGCAAAGACGCAGAAGTCAAACCCGCTGCGCCCTCCGAGCACTGCTCGGGCCTCCACCTCCCCGCCTGTCCTCCTCTCCAGAGGTCTCGGTACCCCGTGGGTTTCCGGCACTGCCGTTCTGGGCTTCACTGTTCCTTGGCCTATGGGTCTGTACGCAGCCAGACGCTGGGGCTCCCTCTGAACCAGGCGGCTCACGTACCTGGCACCGGAGGCCCCGTGGTAGACGGGGGGGGGGGCGCGTCACTGGCACACTCCCACCCTCCCGCCCTGGCATTCAGAAGACAACGAAGAGAGGTGACCGCGGTCCCCGAGCTCCACTGGGAGGCCCCGCGTCGCTCAGCCCCTCTCCCAGGGGTCTCGACACCGCGCCCTCCATCTCCCGTCCACGGCGGGCTCCACGCGCGCAGTGCATTCCACAGAGGTCGCATCGCACACCTGGCCTCGCAGCGGGAACCTTTGGCCGGTGCCCCTACAGCGCGCTTCCGCGCAGCCTGCGCGAGCCAAGGGACTCAGCGCAGAAGCCGCCGCGGAGCGGGTGCAGCCGAGCGCAGTGAGGCAGCTCCGCGGGCTCCAGCCCAGCTCAGGGTGCGCACCTGGGCGCACGGCGAGCGCCAGCGTGCGGCTTCAGGTAGGCTTTCAGCGCCCGCTCCTCCCAAACCCCGGGTGCAAGACCCAGAACCCACTGCACGGCCCGTGTAGTGCCAGGTTTGAGATGTCTCTTGGCCTCCGGCTGGCGGCCCTTCTGCGCCGTCCCCGAGCACGGATGTGCCCCGCAGCCGCCGAGGCCGCGCCGCTCAGCTCGGAGGCTCTGTCACAGTCCAGCGCACCGAGCCCTAGGGGAGGCGTCTGCACCCGAGCCACGTGCCAGCCCTCCCAAGGACCCTTCTCCAGGAAGAGCGGAGGCCCTTCCTCCAGCCCCTCTCGCCCACACGCCCGGCTCCGCGGCCGGCTCACCTGCTAAACGGAGCGCTGACATGCGCTGGAACTCGGGCTCCTGCAGCCACTTCCACATCCTCCGGAAGGTCTCCCGGCCGGACTTGAGCTTGCTCCAGGGTTTGGGGTTGCGTAGCAGGTCCGAGAGGGTCCCCTGGGAGCGGCAGAGCACCCTCTGAGCAAAGATGGCCTGGGGAATGCTGTAGCGTTTGAGCTCGGTGGTGATGCGCTGAGCCACCTCTTTGGTATTGATCTCGTCCATCTGCCCTGAATTACTTCCATTGCTGACTTGCGCGCCGGTCACCGAGGGGTTGGGCTCCCGGGCCGTGCCCAGGAGCTGTCCGTGGCCCTGGGTGTTCAGGTGGGCGTGGGGGTGGTGCGGAGGGAGGCCGTTGATGGGCACCATGCCGGCCGAGGTGGGCGTGAGGTGTTGCTCCCCGTGGCGGCCGAGCATGGCCGGGTGGTGGGCTTCGAAGCCGTTGGGGGTGAGCATCTTGTCGGCGGGCATGGCTGCGCCCGGGTGGGCGTAGTGGGGGAGCCCTTGCTGGGAGTTGTGGATGCCGCCCAGGCCGGAGCCGGAGAGGGGCGAGAGGCTCTGGCCCATGCCGGCCACGTCCTTGTGGTAGGGGGTATATAGGTTGTTCATGGAGGCCAACCCGCGCTCGTCGCGCATGAGGGTGAAGCTGCCGCTCACGTTGCCCGCCAGGCGCTGGTGATGGTGCGGGGGGTGGTGGTGGTGGTGGTGGTGGTGGTGGTGATGGTGGGGGAACTTATCCGACACGGTGGAGATGGGTGGCAGCGGCTGCAGCGGGGTAAGCGTGGTGTAGGTGGTGGGCATGCTCATACCTGGAGGAGTCTCGCAGGCCATGGTCATGGTGGGGTGCAGGGGCCCGGCCAGGCTGTGCTCGGGGCCGCGGGGGTGGTGGTGGTAGTCGCCGCCGCCGCCGCCGTCCAGCAGGGTGGCCATGCCCAGCGAGCGCGGGTGCGCGGGGGCCAGGTGGCCGCCGCGGTGCGCCACGGAGCCGCGCGCGTGGGGACTGCCGCCCAGCAGGTCAGCGGGGGCGGGCACCGGCTCGTGGCTCACCGCGTGCAGCTCGCCGATCGCCTCCATGGTCAGCTGCGCGTTCATGGTGATGCGGGCGAGAGCGCGGCGGACACCACATCGAGGTGGCGGGCGGAGCGGCGAGGGCGCGCAGGTCCGGGTCACATCGGCCGCCGGCGGTGCTGCCGCCGCTCGCGCTCCCGGTGGGCTCTGTCTTCTGCGTGCGTGCTGTGCGTCCTGCCTTGCCTCTGCCCCCACCTTCCCCTGCGTCCTCGTCTGTTTTTAAATATTAATTTCCAAAAAGGCTGCGCGCCGTGGGAAGAGCGCGGGCCCCCAGACCGTCGGCCCCCTCTCGCCCCTCTCCTCCTTAGAACGGCGAGGCCCCCCGCGCCCCCGCCGCTGCCCGCGCGCCCGCTGCGGCTGCTGCCCGCCCGCGCCGCCCGCCCGCTCGAGCCATGGCTCGGTTACTGTCGCAGCTCTGGGGCCGGGTCCACTCTCCGCGTCGCCGCCGGCCCGCCCCCACGCCCGGGGCGCAGCGCGCATGCGCGAGCGCGGCCCCGCCTCCGCCCGCGAGCCCGGCCCACGCGGCCGCGCTACAAATGCGGGCAGGGTCGTGCGCCTAGGCGGTTGCGCCCGAGGACCGGCACGCACGTGCGTGGGGCGGCGCGGGCGTGACCTGGGGCGGCGGCGGCCGCGACCCCGGGGGAGTTGCTTCCAGCTCTCCCGCCTCGGCGGAGGGCTGCCCCGCCCCGCGCGGACGCTCCCGCGGGCCCGGCGGCCGCCGCGCTCGCACAAACATTGCCCTTGGCGCTGCAGTCGCGCCGGGAGCCGGGCCGCTCCTCGCCTCTCCTCCGCGCCCCGCCAAGCTTCCTTCCCGGGGGGCTGCCGGAAGTTGGCGCGGTCCCCACCCCTAAATGCTGGGGCCCGGTTCGGGGTAATCTAGAGGCCCAGGTTGGAGACTGGCGACCCGTATCCGCCGAAGCCCTCTCTGCGCACCCGTTCCCATCCGCGCCGCAGTGCCAAGCGTCCGGACGCGGACGTACCTCGCGATCCCCAGCCGCCCGTTCTCTCCTTTCGGTCCGGTGGGGCTGCGCCCCGGGACTGGGAAGGGGTGCGCCCGGAGGGATTCCCGTTAGCACCCGAGTTCTCCGCTGAGGCGCCCCGAGGCCGCCGCCTGAGAGAAGTCCCGGCGCAGGCAGGCTGGACGCGGGTGCACCGGGCTCCGCCTGGTCCTGGGGACGCCCTCTTCCCGGCGTCCCCGAGAGAAGCCTCCAGATTTGAAAATCAATTCAGCGTCGGACGCAATTGTGCCCTAGCACAGTCACGCTCCAATCCAGGATGGACTCTGGTCCCGAGGTCTGGTGGGGACGCGTGGGGAGGCCCCCAGTGTGGGGCTACACCCGGCTGCCACATGCCGCGGCTTTCTTTCATTGACAAAAGAGAGAAAAAATCCGTAACAAAAGGCAGAGCCGTGTTGCTTAGGTGCTTTCATCCCCTTGGAGAAAGGACAGATGTGCCCATTGTCCAGCCCTTGGCAGTTACAGCCGGGTCAGCGCAGAGCCTCAGCCATGGGCGAAGGCGTTCACAATGGGGACAGGAGTCGGGGGCCTGGGCCCAGCCCTGGGACGAAGTGTGTGTGGCCTTCACTACCGGCCCAACTCAGAGGTTTGGGTTGTTAGAACCGGGACTGGGACCCAGCAGCGGGTGTTTCTCCAGAGAGTATTTCCAGGCCCTTGGAGAGGCCAGGGCTGAGATGGCAGCAGTGGTGGTGATTGGGTCACGGGACAAACCTTTGAGTGGGGGACCTGGGCCAGGGCCCCATCAGGTGAGGCAGCAGCGAGCGGGCCATCCCTTTGTCCAGGTCCCTGCCACTGCCAGGCAAGGCCATGAGCCAGGTCGGTCAAGGGCGGTGGGTACAGCCAGCCTGGCTGCCTTTGAAGGGCTGCGTCCTGTGGCTGGTTCACCCGGCTGGCTCGGGTGGGAGAGACACCCTGGAAGTGGGGTCTCCCCCAAGGGGCAGCGTCCCTACGTGTGCAGTCCACATTCTGGAGCTTGAAACCTCCCCTCTCCGGAGGAAAAGGCTTTGGGGAGAATACATGGCCAAAATGAGCTCAGGAAACAAAACGATCCTATTTCAATCATCTCTAAATCTGCCTCTTCACACACACATAGACATAAGCATAAAATGTATTTTTGGTCTAGTGGATCATCTAGTGGATCTAGTGGTAGGAAGTCTAATCATTTAAAAAAATCATTTCTGTTCTCTTTTTCATATAGCATACAGCATCTGGCCTTCACAGGAGATGAGACCAAACAATGGGTTAAGGTAGCAGGTAGCCTTGGAGCTAAACTGTCCCTCACTTATGTTAATTCCACCGAAATGACTGATTGGCCCTTGTGACAACTCTTCTCACAAGGCAGTGTGTCAAAAGAAAGAAGTAAATGCCACCACTCACACAAACCGTCCATGGTTTTCACTCTGTGTAGCTAATTAGGGACTTGGTCCTGGAAACCCTCTTTCCTACAAGGATCCCAGCTGAGCCCCTAGAGGACACCAAAAGAGATCTGAGACCCCTGAGCTCAGCACCTCCCTTTTGTGAAATGGGGACCCTGTGCCAGGTGCTGGTCCCCAAAGCAGAAGTGAAGGGACAGATCTGGGCAACTGTGTTGAGCTTGCTCAGTTCAAAGTTTGACCCCTTTTTAAAAAATGCATGTGCAAGACTAGCTTTGGCTTACAAATCTCCCTCATCTTTCTAGGCTGTTCACACCTCTTAGTTAACAGTGGTTTCCCTGACTTTGATGAGTTATAGTGAGTTCTCTGCAAGAAACGACATAGTCTTACTTGACCTCTGGGAACTGAGTTTCCCAGGAGGTGTGGGGAAGAAGGGTGCTCTACTCCTCAGGCAAGGCCTGGTCAAGGTGAGCAGAGGCCCAGGGGCACCAGACAGATTGTCAGCTGCCAGGGGTTTGGGAGAACTTTTTGTCCGTTGTCCTGTCCACCTGCCTAGCACAATGCCTGGCACCCACTGGGTGAGGGTATTAGAGCTCCTTGAAACTTGGTAGGTCTGTGTGTGCATGCTGGGGGGTGGTTATACTTAACCTGCTCAGATTTTGAGGAGCTTTGAGGAATTTAAAGAAAAAAGTGTTAACATCAGAAAATTACATACAAGCATATATGTAAAGAAAAGACTACTGACTAGATGCTTGTTGCTGGTAATATTTTCAGTGTGGAAACAAGGATTTCAGGATGTTTATTTTGTAAATGTCAAGAGCAGGGAAGGGGGTGCAGTTTGCTTTATGCTGCCAGGCAACCCCACCAGGCTTAGAAAAGAAACCGAATAGGGCAGTCGCTCTAAAGGCTGGCCACACCAGCTTCTCTGGAACGTTTGGTTCAGAGGTAATGCTTTAGTTCTCCTTGTAAAGTGCGAGCGGTGTGGCATGGAGGCCAGCCCCAGTCCAGAAGAGATGTTTCCAGCCGAGCCCCCCATTTGCAGCTCCTAGGCAGGGACTGACTTCCTGGCTGCAGCCTGGTGTGGGTGGGGCTCTCCTGTCTTCCCCTCCATGCCTCCCACCCACCTCTGGATAAATTTTGTTCTGAAATTGCTGCTGACTTAGAATAAGGCATCACGAAGTCTGGAAGTCAGCAGCCCAGTGTTTTGCTATTAGAAACCATTTTTAAAAACCCCAACTGGTCACTGGGCTGTGGGACAGCCCATAGGTAAAGTGCACACGAGGTGCCAGGCTCTGAGTTCAAGCTCTAGCACCATAGAGAAAGAAATCAGTGATGGTTTTTCATCTTAGGGCCAGCTAAGTGGTAACCAGTTATTCTAACTCCTTTGTTCAATCTTTATTTTTCTGTTCAGCCATAGTTTTTATTCTGTTCTTTTCCCTCTTAAGCTACTGCTTTTGTCCATGGAAACAGTGTTTGTAACTTGGCATGTTTGCACTTTCCTTTGTTCCATCTCTGACTCAGCTTTCCAAACCCCAGAGAGAAATTCTGTGCTGGGATGGGCAGTTCTGCCAACCAGACTGGCTAACTCTGAGTTCCAGGGCCTGCTGAGACCACCAAGGGGGCTTTGGAGAGGCCAAAGCACTGGGCTGCGCCCCTGTGTGCTTTTTTCTGGGTGGAGGAAGGACCCCCTGCTATGCTAGGCCCTAGGTGACTGACCTAGAGGCAGCTTCTCCTGGGTTGCCCACCTTGGCGAGGGCTGGTTGAGGCTTTGGCCCCAGCATGTTGGAGGAAGAGAGTAGGTCCCCAGGCCTCTTAGGGTGGAGGGGGGCATATTTAGGGTCCTGCACTAGACCGAGCCAGGATCCCATTGCCAGTTGCCAGCTCTTCAGCGGGATTTCTTTTGTGGTCATATGTGTTTATCGTGGAAATATGTCACAAAGAGAACTGGCCTGGGGTGCAGTGAAGTGGCCAGATTCAGGGGAGCACTGAATACTTGCTTTTAGGGCTGGCATTTGGGGCTGTGGCTCTGGATTGGCCCTGGGCTGGGGCTGGGAAGGATTGGAACCCGAGTTGCCCTTGCTTTGTGCTGTTCAAGTGAGAATCTGGAGGGGTGTGGGGCAGCATCACCATCCCCCAGGTCTCCAGGCTTAGTGCCTGCTCTGCTCTGCTCCGGAGGGCCAGGGCCATGGGAGGCTGGAGCTGCGTCCCTGGACCTGGACTGGCCACCCTGCCCCAGGCGGGCTGAACGTTGGGCACATGGTGAGGACAGGCTGACAGTAGCTGTGCCTGCCTGGGAAGGAAACTCTTTAAACAAATCATTTTGGTGTCTAATCAATTAGTGTTTGCCCAGTCAAGTACCATAGTTTTAACAGAATAGTCGTTACCACCCTTGTCTTGATTTGACCCACAGACACTTAGCAGATTTAAAAATAAAACCCCAGTGTTCCAGGCTCCTCGCTCCTGGCCTGTGCCTCTGTCTGGGCTTGCTTGCCTGGCCTGGCTCAACCTGCTTCCCTTCTCTTTGGACAGGCCTTGTGAGGTACCCTTTGGCCTGACACTGTCCAGGCCTGGGGTTATGCAGTCACCAAGCATCCAGTCTCTCCTGACCCCTGCCCTCCTGCTCCTTTCTGAAACTTGCAGGTCCAAGGAGTTCTAGGGGTGGAGCTCTGGCAGAGGGGGCTATCAGGAGAGCCTGGATCTCTACCTGAGATGGAGCTGAGCAGGGAGGGCCGCTGGGGTTCAGCAACTGTCACCTCCCAGAGCTGTTCTCTGGGCCCAGCTGGCTGCAACAGGGAGTCGGGGAGAGCAGGGCTCCTAAGTAGCTGTGCCTGTGTCCCCCCCCCCAAGTGGGTCCATGTGTCATTTGTCAACTGGCTGGTGATGGGTCACATCTAGATTGCTGGCCACCAGTGCTGGCTGTGGGAGTCCCCAGCCCTGAAATAAGGTCCCAGAGAGGTCAAGGGGTGATAGCCAGGGCCAGGAGACCTAGAGAACAGGCTGTGGGGCTGTGGAGAACTTTTGGGGAACCAGGTAGCCAAGAGGACCTGTATCTTCTGGATCCTCTAATCATTTGGGGGAGTGGGGAGGCAGAGGCTGGGGCCGAGGTGGGAATGTGTGTAAGGAGGCTGTCTAAAAGGAGAGAGGGAGTGAACCGGAAGTGACTTCCTCCTTCCCAAGGGGGCCTAGGGCTCATGCTACCGGCTTTGGGGACCTGCCCTGCAGCTCCGGGTCTCCAGCTGAGAAACTTAGCTCTCAACAATAGATGATTATAATGTACTTGACTAATGTCTGTATTTTCCTGTTTAACATACATTAATCCAAGTAACAAAAGAATCAATATTGCTAACAACATCGAAAACAAATCCTAGTCTTAGAAAAACCTTCTCGAATTTTCAGTCACTTCTACCCCCTTGAAGTTTGTTATTCTTCTCTGGTCCACTGGTAGCACCTGGAATTTGATCCTGCCTTTCCTAGTCCTTCTGTAAAACCCCAGATTTTTATTTTCTTTTGCCAGGGTTGGGGGCCTCGTGGGAGCCTTCAAGTCCCAGCCTCCTTTCCCCTGCTGGGGCCATTCGAGCACCTGAAGTTTACCTGAAGAACGCCCAGTGTGCTGGCCAGTGCCTTCAGCTTTTAGGGTTCCCCTGCCTAACAAGACCCCCGGGGTGCCCGCCCCAGGAGCTCCCCAAGGGCAGAGGCCCCACACCCCCACCGACTTCTTGCCCTGGTGCCCCTGCTAATCTCAGGTGGTTGTCCGGAGTGGGCATTCATGATTCTTAGGGGGGTTATTTTTAAAAAATTGGTGTTTTCCACCTGGAAAGAATAAACCAGAAGGGCTGGCTAATGAAGAAATTTAAGTTTGCAAAACACTGTGAATAATTTAGTATTGTATTTCAAGGGGAAAAAAATAGCTTTCTTAAATCATCCCCGCAATATAAATTGCAGACTTACAGTATAGTCCTGGTAAGTCTAAATTTTTAAAGGAGCAATATTCAAAGAGACATAGATGTCTGTATTAATTATTTATTCGCCAGTGCCTTCCTTCGTTTCTAACTTATTATTAATTAGGCGCCTCTAGTCTTTCGCAGAGCGCTCCACTGAGCCGGCTGCAGCTTTAAATATGAATTAAAAGCAAATCCAAGCTACTGTAATGCGAAAATTATTCCGTGTCTTGCATGGCAGAGATGAATAGCCGCGTGGATCAATACCGTGAAACTCGGCTCCCAACGACAGGGTTATTGATAGCTTATATTAATGATGTTAATGATGGAAAAAGGAAAACAACAGTCCACCCGACTTAGAAACTTTTTAGCCGCTGAAACCCCGCAATAAAAACGGGAAGGGGCAGGAATCGGACTTAAGTGTAAGAAGAAAATTATTTATGAAACCGGATAAAAGACTTCAGAGCCCTGATGCATTTGAACCAAAGGCTCCTGGCTCCAGCTGGGGAGACCGCGAAAGCCCCAGGGCCGGAGCTGGGCGCGGGGACCCTGCACCTCCGGTTCGCGCGCGCCTTCCTGGTCGCTCCGGCTCTGCCCGGCCGCCGCGCGGGAGCTTTGGGGAGCTCCTGGCCGGCCGGTCCCTTGGGAGCCGGGTCAGGGGGACCCAGGCCCTGGGCTGCGGCCGACTTTCTCACTCGCTGTCTTGGCGCCCGGCCTGGGAAGGGAGTCCAGCGTTCAGGCCGGGTGGGCGCCGGGTTCCACTGCGCCTGCTTGGCCAGGGCTCGCAGAGCCCGCAGTACACACGGGTGGGTGGCGGGTGCCTGAGCGGAAGAGGTCGGTAACAGACCGGGCAGAGTCTTCCTGTGCCTCAGTGGCCCTGGTTTCTCGGAGCCGGCGCCTGGCTCCCGGCAGGGAGCTCCTTGATCCGTGAGGTCCCTCCGTGTGCGCCCCAGCCCGCTTCCAGTTGGCCCCATAATCGACCACTGTCTGCTTCCTCCTAGCCAGGAGCCACGGAGAGGGAGGTGGGTGCAGAGTGGGAAAGCCAAAGGTTAAATCCCGACCCTGGAAGACTGCAGCAAAGGTCAGAGCCCCAGGGTCAGCGAGGCCGAGGTCCCCTCCCCCTCTCTGGGCACCCTCCCTGGCTAGATCTGCATGGTGGGGGGCGCAGCTGTGGGACAGCGCCCTGGATCACTCCTGGGGCTGGGGAGGTGCCTCGAGGCCGCGGACTCCAAAGGGAGCTGCTGCAGCAGGAAGGGCCCAGGCGGCCAGCAGCAGGGCCAGCCTAGCCCCCTGGACGCACCTGCGTTCTGCTTCGGGGACCTTTGCAAGTCTCCCTCCCTGCTTCTGGTACCGCTCCCCCCCCTCCTGAGCCCTTTAACCCGCTATCTCCTATCTTCCCTCTCCACCCTGCTCCCCTTCGCTCCTCTCCCTCTGCACTGCTTTCTCCCTTCCCTTTCTCTCTCTTCCTCCTCTTTTCCTCAACCCCCTCCCTTCTGCTGGCTCTGTCCCCCTCCCCTTCTTCTGTGGACAGTGCCTGGTGCGGGTCCTAACACCTCTAGGCTCACCTGGCAGATGCCAGCTCCACGGGCACCAACATAAACCAATCCTGCTCTTGAAAAAGGGGGAGACAGGTGAGCCTCAGGTGTGGTCCAGCTCCTCATCCCTACCTTTGAGGGAAAGTGCCTCTTGCTAATGTCCCCAGGGCACCAACTACTTCAGTGATATTAGCAAGATTTTTGGCTTGTTTATTTTACTTTTATTGAAACTCTTTAAGCAAAGTGAATCTCAGGAGCTCAAACCACTAAAGGTACTGGCTGAGCCTTACCTGTATGGTAGGCACCAGGGGTGGCTCGGTGGAAACCATAATCTAGATACTAGGCAACACCAAGACGAGACACCCTGCCGGTTAGGAACTTCTGCTTGGCTCAGCCCACCCGCCCGGTTTCAAGGTCCACAGCCAACGACCTGTTTCCGAGGAGCTGGCTGCACAGGCTCGGCCCGTGCCACCAGTCTGCAGGCTAGCAGCCCTTCTTCAGAAAAGGAAACACAACAGACACTGCAAAAAATCACTTGATTCTGGAAAAAAAATCAATATCGAAATTAGATTTATTGTCTGCTTATGTGATTAAAAATGACAAAGTGTTGGCTTTTATTTTCATAAAAAGACAGAGGGCCGAACAAAATAATTTACTATCAAGTTCTGCTTGTTTCATTGGCCTGGCAGGACAGGGTGGAGGCCAGCGGGTGGCTGGGAAACTCTGGAGTGGCGATCACAGGCCCGTGCAGGGCAGGCTCCCTGGCGGTGTGGTCCTCCTGGAGGACCCGTTCCGAGCAGCTGAGCAGCTGTTTCTGCCTCCTTCCTAAGAAATGCCGGGTGATCTGGCCCCTGCCCCTAACTTTTTAACTGCAGCCCAAGTCCCAGGTCTTGCTCCCCTGAATAACTTGGCGGTATTGCTGCTTTATTTCTTTCTGGACTAGAGCAGCAGTGAGGGTTTCTGGCTTGCTCAGCTGGCCTCCCGGGCCTGCCGCTGGCAGCCACGAATGCCTTCGGGGTCCACAGCGAGCTTGGGTGTGTCATCGGGCTTGTCCTGGGAGGCTGCAGGCTGTCTGGTCCAGGCTGAGGTGGGGAGGAAGTGTCTCCAAGGCTGGTGCTCCAAGTGTGGTGGGCAGGGCACATTAGAGAAGCGCAGCTGCTTTGGGTGCATGCTGATGACACTCACACCGGGGTTATCTACGTTAAAAACGAAAAGGAAAAGCTGAAACTAACCGAAGGGAGCCCTGCAGTATGTATCCACACTCCCCACCAACCTGGAGCCTGCCAAAGGGCGGCTCTATCAAGGTGCACTTCGGGAGTTTCACAAATGGTCTGTCTTCGTGGACCATTCACAGTGCCGTAGGAAGATCACTCCCACCCCTGATCGAGCCTCCACTGGGGAGCTGATGCTGCTGGGGGCACATGTGCCTGGTGCTCTTTGTGGAACCAGCCCTTGGCCTTCCTTCCCATCTACATCCAACCTCGAGGGCTGTCCACGCAGCTGTGTCCTCCATGGAGGCTGCAGGGACACCGTGCTGCCAAGGAGGTCCAGGTCTCCAGGTCTGGGGCTTCAGGAGCTGTGGGTATCAACTCCTTGCTACTGGAAATGTTGATAGGCCCTTCAGATGCCCATTCTCAGGGCCAGCACATCCTGGGCGGTCATCTTCCCCCCACGAGAATGGAGGCCTCAAGGGCGAGAGCGATGCACAAGACAGAAAATGGCCTGGGATTTTCAGCACCCACTCCTCCCAGGGTGGAGGCAGAATCTGTGGCCAGCTTCCCAGGAAACAAACCCTTGGGGACTTTGTGTAGCTGGGACAGCCCGAGCCAGGAGCAGCTGGCCTGGGGTCAGAGGTCAGGCCTTCTGTGGACGCTGGGTGCCTATTGCACACAGGGACAGCAGACTTTACAGAGCCCAGCATCCTGCACTGTGCTGTGCCACAGTGACATGGCATCTGGACGGGGTGGAGGGGGCTGGTGCGGTGAAATTTAGGAAATCATATCCAGACCATAAAGCCACTCATCTAGACACTTTTTTTGAAGCAGTGGGTGTTAATGATTTCTTCAGGTGTCCATGTTGGGGGTAGCAGTGACTGGTGACCGTAGGATCGAGGAGCAATCTACTGTTTGCATCATTTCATTGCCTGATGTGGCCAGAGCTGAAAAGAAGTTGCCAGGAAGGTTATGAGAGGCAAACGAGTAGGCAGTTCTGTTCCAAAGAGGCTGACCTTTTGCTGGCTGGCAGCATAAGAAGTAGGTTTCAATGATGTCCGCACGGGCCACTGGATCGAACGCATCTCCGTGGGCTGGGAGCACAAGGCTTCTGCACTCCTTTCAGCTGTGTAGAGGGCTCTCAGCCCCGGCTCTGGTGAGGACAGAGCAGCTAGTAGTTAGAATTCTCTCTCCAATGAAAGCGTGGTCAATAGAATTCTTGGTATCAAATGAGCAATAATTTGCTGTGGCTACAAGCTGGATAATGAAAGATGTTAGTGGGATCAATAAAAAATGAAAACACTTTTACTTACATCTTGAGTTACTGTTTTAAGAGAGGCAACAAACCCAAAGCTAAGTTCAGAGCCTTGCTCTCCTGAACACAGGGGCAGAGGTGAGGGCGCCCGCTGGCCGACTCCCTGGTCCAGCAAAGGCCCTCTGGGCCTCCGCCTTCTTCTGCCGCCAGGACAGTGGATTTCTGCACAAAGTCAACCCCTATAAACCAGTGACAATGTCAGTACCAGAGTGCTACCCCCTAGGCAGCAGGATGGGTGGAAATAAACTGTGGATTGTTTTCCACCAAGACTAAAGGCCACCTAGTTGGCTGTAGTTTACTAAAAGACTACGCAAATGTCCCCGCGCAGAACTGTCCCTTGAAAGGCCTCCCATGGCTGTTTGGCCCAGCGGTCCACCGGGCCTGTGCTCTTTGGTTGCACACACAGTGGCGCAGGAATTTTCTCTGGGCGTATTTTGGGTTGTCATTACAGTCTGGACAATTCAGAGCCTACTCTCCGTCTCTTTTTCCTGCCCGCAAATTATGCTCCCCATCTTCTGCCACAGTCGTTTCATTTGTCCTTTGTATGTCCACTTGGTGTTGGATTTATTGTCTTCCCCAATCTGCGTTTCAACTATCAAATCCCAAATTCTCTCTTACTTATCTGGTCGTTAAGAACCCTATTGTGAAACGATCGGAGGAAAAACTCTCACTTTAAGAACATACCAAGATCTTTAAAATGAGAAAAACACCGCAAGTGCTCTGCGTAAAACAGGCGCAACGAAAAGGCTCAGGGCCAGGCAGCTTCAGAACCAGCGTCGGCCCAGATCGCTGCGAGACGCGGGTCTGGACGCCTCTTCGGGCTCAGGAGAGCGCATTCTCCTCACCATTGGAGAAACAAAGCAAAACAGAAATTTCGCCGCCGCCCGAATGCCCTCGACAGAGGGGCCGCCCAGTCAACCTACAATTCTACGGGGCCCTGCGGGGCTGACTTTGGAGAGGTTCAGCTGCCCTCGAGCCCGGCCTGGGAGCGCAGCCGCGGTCCGGTCCGGGGACGCAGCGCGGGCTCGGTCGGTTCTGGGTGCGGGTGCGCGCCCCGGGCCACGCGGGACGCGCCGGCACCCACGGCCCGAGGCTCTCGCGCAGGCCGCGCACCAGCGGGGGCCCGGTGGGGCTGCGGGCGGGGCGCGGGGAGAGGAAGGGAAGGGGCCCGCGCGCCGCCCCTCCCCGCAGCCCACGCCCGCGAGCCGCTCACCGCGAGGGTGCGCCGCGTCGGCTGCGATCGGTTCGCGTCCAGGATCCGCCCCTGGAGGGAGACAAGTGGGGTCGGCGCGCGCCGTCTCGCGCCGGAATCGGGACGGGGCGCAGCTTGGAGCTGGGTGCTCGCTTCCGTGCCCGTCCCCGCCCTCGGGGAGCGACAGTGGCGCCGGCCCACGGGTGGTACCTGTCCTCCGCGCGGTCCGCGGCGGGCCCGGCGCCCTCGGCTCCTCCCCGGTGCCGGCGGAGATCGGCTGCCTCCGCTGCGCTCGCCCGCCCGCCGCTCGGGCAGCGACCGCTCCAGCTCCCGGGGCGCGGGGCCGCTATGCAAATCGGCGCGATCGAAGGTTCGATCCGGACCGCGCGGAAGTCGATGTCAGCTGCCTGTGCATTAGGAGCCCGCGCCTGCTGGGAGGCGGTTTTATTTTTGCTTACGTGTATGTTTTCCTGCCCTAATTAAAAAAAGGAAGGAAGAAAGAAATAAACAAACAGCGAAGGTGGGGCCTAGCCGGCCAGGCCTGGGGCCCACGCGCGGGCCGGTTGCCCGCGCCAGGCCGGCCTCGGAACGGTCCGAGCTTCGCGGCCGCGGAGCGGGGGCTGGGCGGCCAGGCGCGGGCCTAGACACTGCTGCGGATCAATACCCGCACTGCAATCCCAGTAATTGTAGGGCTCCAAGCTTTGATTTTAAAGAAATAGCCTGCACGAAGGCGGTGCGGCTGGCCTGGGGCGCCCACCTCGGGGCCGCAGGCTTGGGTAGGCCCGAGCACAGGCCGCCTGGGGCTGGCATCTTGGCCATGGGCGGGGGTATTGGACTCTGGCCCAGAAAAGGAACGGTGTGTGCCCTTGGCCGCTTCCTTTTAGGACCGGACCTGGCCATCTCCTGGCTGCATGGAGCTCTGGACCCAGAGGCAGCTAGGGCACCAGGACCCTGTTCCCCTGGGAGCACGCAGCGTTCGACCCCGCGCCCTCGACCCCAACCCCAGTATGGTGGGACCTCCGGGCCGAGCCTGGCCTCCGTGCCGTTGGCCGCCCGCAGCTTCTGGCTCCCCTGAAAATGACCATCTGTCATTCAATTAAGGTTTCAGGGCAGCTGATGGGGGAGCCAGGGTCAGCGACCCCAGGACAAAACGACCTGCTGCCTGGGATGGAAGAAGTTCAAATGTTAAATGCACAACATTGTGCCCTGTCCTGCCTGGGTCCCCACCGGGCCTCAGGTCCAGCCATGGACAGCAGCGGGGTGAAGGGCAGCGGTCATTAGCACTTAGGTTTCAGCTCTGGGCTGGGCTCCTTCTGTTGGGTTATTTTGACCAGAGAACCTTTAACCCTTCACGTGGAGCCCCCTCTCCAGGGAGGGACAGATTGTCCACGGGAGGCGAGAGAGGGAAATCAGAAGAGTCGGCAGAAAGGGAACCCAGGCTGTTTTTGGTCGCTTCTCCATGGGCCAAGCAACTGACGTGCTTGAAGGACAGAAGAAAGTTTATAGTTGCCCAAACACACTGGAAGGTCTTCAAAAAGTTTTATGGTTTGCGTT
The DNA here is from genome assembly GCA_004027595.1 of Dinomys branickii. NCBI lineage: Eukaryota > Metazoa > Chordata > Mammalia > Rodentia > Dinomyidae > Dinomys > Dinomys branickii. The sequence goes on from PVLD010007803.1 coordinate 58,300, forward strand.
TCGGTTGTGGAGAACAGGTGCATGTATTAAAGGCAGTGGCGCTCTGGGCCAGGTTGGGTGGAGCGGACCACACTTTCCTCCACAGCTAAGCTCCAGTGGGAGTGGTAAGCAGCTCCAGCTAGCTGCAGACTACTGGGCTGAACGTGTGGGTGACAGAGTGTGCCCCTGAAGGATCATTTACAGTTGCAAACAGCTGGGGCAGTTGGCCTTACCCTTTGGAGACTTTCCTCTAATAAAATGAAGGAAAGGGTAATTGTGACTAATGCAGTTTACAAAAGACACAAAGTACACACAGGCGGTGGGCACTGGTATTAATGTGTTTGGCTGCTCCATACCAGACGGGAGAAACAACCACGCCTTTAATTTTCCGTCGAAGATTCAAGGGTGCCTCTTAATCACTAACTGTGAAGCCTGAAAGCAGCTCTCTTAGCAAGATCCCACCTCAAAACTTGGAGATCTAGGTCCTTGAGTGGGCTGGTTGGCCAGAGGAAAGACCCAGGACTTCTAGCTTCTTCCCATGAAGTCTGGTCCTTACTTTTTGGAAGTGACTATCAGGCAATCAATGAATCAGTCAGACATTCAGCACTGAAGCACCTTAGCAAATTTTCCATTGGATAACGATGAATAACACATGGCCCTCCAGTATATCGACTGTGGTAAATGGTCTTTAAGGTGAGGTGAGCAACAAGTGCCTTTAAATAAAATCAAAATCTAAAAGTTTACCACAATCATAATAAGTTGTTCATCATCTTCCTATTGACCCACATAGCATCTTTCTGCAGGAGCATTTGGAGTTATTTTTTCCCCCTTACAAATAGACTAGAACAAATTGATGAATTGAGCTTTCACTATGCTAATTTAGACATTATAAATATTTGATTAACATCCCTAATAGCCAGTCATAGAGGGCCCCAGCTCTACTTTACACTCTTCTTAATCTAAAGTAAATGCTTTTCCCATTAATAGCCTGATACCATTTTAGCAGCTTCCTCAGTAAAAGGGCCCTCGCTAATCCAAAAGGAGTGGCGGGCAGCCTGCATTAGGCAGGGGGCTCCTTTGGAAAGGACCACGAGGGTCCAGGTCTACACTCCGTTTGCCCAGTTCTTGCTGAAGTGGGGCTGTCCTAGGACTAGCGAGGGGTGCTTAATGCTGTGTGTTCAAGATAAGGCAATCTTTTGAGGTTGAACCAGAATAAATGTGTATGTGTTTTATTATTTTTACATTCTAGCTCTTATTAGTCCATGTTGCAGTGTATACAGTCGCTTTCCTCGTGGGGGGTGGTCCACACATATGGCCCGTCTCAGTGCTTTTTTTTTTTTTTTTCTTTTTTTTTTTCTCAGTGCTTTTTGATTCCCTCCCCTTCACTCCAGTCCTTGGTCTCCTTGCTGTTTGCAAAAGCTCTATCTCCTGGTTTTCTATTATCAGTCTCTTATTTTACTCTTTGAGCTATTTATACCTTGGGTTTCTCATGTAAAGAAACCAAATGATATTTGAAAGTGCATGTGTGTTAGTAAGGTTTGCCCTGAAAAGTGGATCATAGATAGTGGATGGCATATTTCCGGCCATGGAATTGGATAGGTCTTCTAATGAGGAGTGGTGCGGTGAAAAGCCAGTGTGATTGTCTGGACCTCAGAGCCGGGGCCTGAGTGGAAGAAGACATTGCTTGGCAGTCAGTAGACACTCAGGAAGTCCTGGGTGAGTCTGGAAAAGCAGCCTGAATTCACTGACCTTCCTCTGTTCTTGGAGTCTCCACATTCTCTGTCATCAAAACACAATGCTGCAGAAGGACTTGGCCTAGGTTTGTCTCATTGTTTCTTGACTGAGCAGAGCAGGCTGGAGTCTACCGGATGACCGGAACTCAGCTGTCCCAGAGCCCTGAGCTGTAAACTCTGGCTCCTGCAGTGTCCTCTTGCCGCAGTCCTTGTGCGGTTTATAAGAGTTCCAGCAACAGTATTATGTTTCCCCTGGGGCAGGAATCAGGTCAGAACTGAGAATTCAAGAAATCAGAAACTCTGTGGGCTGCTCTGATGCTGGAGCCAGAACCTGCAGATGCAGGATATTAGCGCCAATAGTCAGAGAAAGGAGACGCCGCTGCCGACAGTGAAGGCTGTGGTGGGATGAGCCATCCTAGCCTGGAGGATTTCTCAAGGAATTTCAGGAAACAGAATTGATGTGCTTTGCATGTTGCTGGTTATAGACAAAATAGCGACCCTGAATTATTCTTTGTATTTGCTAGCACAGAATAAATATGTGCTACTTAATATAATGTGTACACTGGCACTGACATGGTAGATATTTGTCTAGATGGAGCAAACGTTCCAGCAAAATCACACACTTTTTTGACTTTTGGTGAAAATCAGTTTCCCTTTTGTCTTTGGTTCTCAGTGGCAAGACCCAGCTAGAGGCCACCTGGACAGTGTGCTGGGTGTGATGACTCATTGAATAGAAAGGGCTGCCGTGGCCAACCCCCAATAATTTGTTTTGAGGCCTGGTGAGCTTTCAGGGAGGTGTGCCACAGTGCTCCGTCCTAAGAATGTGAGCTCTGGGAGATGCTGGGTGAGGCTCTGTATGCCCCAGCGAGGCAGGAGCCTGTGCGGTGCCTACAAAGGCTGCCCTCCAGTCCCAGAAACAGGGGCGAAAGTGGACAAACTTCAAGCTTGCTTGGACATCCACTGCCCAAGAAGCAGTCTTCATTGCCAACCTGAGGGAAGTGACACTCGATGCATTTCAGAGGTCTGAAGCAGCTTGGAGAGAGGGTGGGTAGGGTAGGGAAATTGTCCCTGAAGAGTTTACCCAGGCCTTCTATTGGGGGAGACCAGGTGGAGCCAGTGATGTGAGGACAGGGAGGCCATGGGGGCCCTGTGTGAAGAGTGTGCCCTGGCAGCTGTTTGGGTGCAGCCCAGGCAGGAAGCCCTGGGCCGTGAGGGGCCTGTGCCCAGGAGAGCTGGGCTTTATCACTGATTTAGCAGGCAACCCACAGACTACTCAGCCCTCAAGTCAGAGCACTGATGCATTTATTGCTTACACAAATAATGGGACAGGGAATCCAACCTCAAAATTACAACAGCCAATGAACACAAAACTGGTATCCTTGTTTTTGATATAAAAAGCCATAATCCATGAATGAGTTTCTCATGTCTCCATTTTCCAGATTTCATGCAGAGAACTCATGGTATTGAACTTGAGTTTTCCTGTTCATGACTACTTCTGTCACCTTCCCTCCCATCACAACACACACTCCATGGCTTTGCCTTGGGTGCTGCTGTGCTCTGTGTTGAGCTTGCGTGGGGTGCACAATCTCATCCTGGAGCAAAGATGCTGCCTCATTCTGAAGCGTAGCACCCACTGCCACCATAGTCCACAGAGTGACTCAAAAACCCTTGAATAGTAGCACCACGTCACCACCTTCCCGAGAGTGTCCCCAGCCTTGGGGCAGGGACAGGTGTCCTGCACTGCACTCCACATGAGGACTTCCTGCGACCACCTGTAGATGTTCACTCCCCTGTATGCCTCTCAGAAGCCTCTCCTGGCCTCCCTGAGGGGTCCCTCCACCCTGCTTTTCTGCAGGGTCTCTCTCCTCCCTTGGGCTCACAGGCTACCCCTTTAGAAGCCTATTCTCAGAAGCACCCCTATGTGGGGTGTGTAGTGTGGGCTCACTCTCTGGCTGCATGTGTCTTCAAGGGCATCCCTGTTGGAATTTTGGGGTCCTTAGAACTGGAGAACAGAACGTGTCTACAAACATCAGGATAGTAGACTCTGTGCTGGGAGAGGTGAGCCTTGGGCCTTGGTTCCTAGGGCTGGGGGAAGGGGAAGAGAGGTCCCTAGACATTTTGGACATGGCTATGAGCTCATGCTATGGGCAGAGGGCCTGGACTAGGCACCAGAGGTTTTCTCTGTGCCCCCCACAATACATGGAATTTGGAGTCAGCCAGGACTGCAGAGCAGAGTGAGAGGCCCTGAGCTCACTGGTCTGTCTGTCTGCCCTTGAGCAAGGGCAGGCAACTATCCATCATTCTTTTTAGCACTGGTGGCTAGTTTGGTTCTCCCAAGTTTAGGGGAGCCTGATTCTAAGCAGTAATGCAGTTCCCCACCCACCCACAGCCACGGACCCTTTCTTCTGTGGTAGCAAACCTGTGTTGTTGGACATAGCAGTGAGCCCAGGTAGCCCTAGTATCTCCTGCTAGGACTTTCAGGAAGTGCTTCAAAGGGGCTACAGTCAGCTGCGATGTGTGACCTTTGATCCTTGTCTCCCTAGTGCCTGCATCCTGGACTTGATGGCTGGAGTTACAATGATCTTCTTGGAGTAGGAGGCAATTTTGGGGATAAAAGCTCTGTGCTAAACATGGTACAGTGGAAAGATGGAAAGAGCCTGGCCCCCTGACCTTGGCCGTCTTCAGCCCTCGAATACTTCTAGAATGCTTTTTCATGATGGAGAAAGAGGCCTCCGTCATACGTCAGCCCAGATTGTACAGGTCTGTGAGCAGTGGCCAAGTGTATTCCTAAGTGATTATCCTCAACCTTAGAATCTGCAGTGCTAGCAGGGGTACAGAGCGTTTAGGTCCTTCCACCAGAAGGACATCGTCCGAGCATGAGCTCTTCCTGTGACCCTCCACATCTCGCAGAGTGGGGGGTCACTTCTCGGGTCTCACGTGCTTGTGGTTCCTCGTTACTAATCCTAGCCCTGGCTTTTATTCTGCATCTTCCCATTTGTATGTCTTCTTTTATTTTCTGTTGCTTCTTGTATGAAATGGGCTTGGAGTTTCTCATATTTCTTAAACCAGACTCATTCATTACTGACTCTTGGAAGCATCCAATTACTTCTTTTGGTCTTTAAATGCTGTCATGCCTCAGGGTTTACATTTTGAAGCATCTATTCTCGAGTGATAAAATGTGTTATCTTTATTTCTTCTTTGTAGTGGTGTCAAGAAGAAATAACAATAAAGCAATTTATGTGCGGACCAGTAAGTTATACTATCAGTGGACTTTATTTCAAGGTAGCACAGAGGGCAGAACAAAAGATCTACTACTAAAACGGGTATTGGGTTTGACTGGCCTGAGCAGAGCTCTTTGGACTGGTGCTTTGCAACCCGCCTGCACCACGAGCCCCAGAGGCAGGCTACTTGCACGCAGGGCTTACAGCAATAGGAGGGCGTGCGCCTGCGCCGGGAGGGCGGCCCCTCACCAGGAGCCAGGCTGCCCTGGTGCAGGTCCGAAAAGCCCGCTGTCCCTGTGACCTCTAAAGCTCGCCGCACTAGCTTTTCCTGTGTGATACATCCTTTCCACCTCAGATTTATGGATAAAACAATCCCCAGATCTGCAGAAACCCCGCCCACCTGCCCTTGGTGTTTCTCCAGGCTCTTGTTTTCGTTCTGGAGCCAAGCTTTCCACCTGCGAGAGCTTCACCCAGGCGCACGTCGCTATGCGCAGATGACGGCTGGCTTGACGAGGACAGATCTGGGCTCCGGAAAACAATGACCGAATCCCAAAAACACAGAACCTAGCCCATCCCATGTGTGCTGTAGGAATTCAAAACTCGGGTACTGCCGTTGTAGAGTGTGAGAGGAGAGGGACTCCTACAAGGGAAAGCGAAATGGGAAGAGGCAGGGTTAATACTTTAAGGAAAAAACCCTCAAACATATGTTGCTTCTTAAATTTGTGGTATAAAATCTATCATTTTAAAAGAGGCCAAAATAAATGACTAAACATAACGTTCCAGCCACTTGTCTGGATTTTAGAGCCCGACTGAAACCTCAGGTTCTTAGGAGGAAGGGCAGATTGGCAGGAGGCGCTCCGGAGCTTTCCCTCCATTCACGCCGGAGTTGACACATTATAGAAAATATTTTAGATAATAATTTGGGTAGAGAATTTGTCTCCCTGTGTAATAGGAAGTCACTGTTCAGTGCTTTATGCTGAATTCAGGCAAGCACAAGAAACTGATGTTTTCAGAGCCTCTGAGGGGGATCTTTTTGAGACAGGATCTTACTATGCAGAGGGAAGGTTGTCCTTGAACTCACTGTGTAGCCCACCCAGGCTGTCTTCCAACTTGCAGCAATCCTCCTGCCTCAGCCTCCTAAGTGCTAGGATTCTAAGTGTGCGCTACCATACCCAGCCAGCCTCTGGGCAATCTTGTTTTTCTCATTCCTAGAAAAATCTGTGATTCTTAATAAGGGAGTAAATACAATGAGACATTCTCTTTTACAAATGCACTTTATCATTCAAGCAAAAATAAATTTTGACCCATCTTGGTAAGAATATTCTATTTGTCTTTCTGAGTTCTTAGTTTTGTTCCAAAATGTCAAAGATCCCTAACTAGATATTTGACATTAGAAAATTAATGATAGTCCCTTATTGACATGGCTGGTTTATGTATTTCAAGACCTTCTTACCATAATGACAATACAAATACAATTTTCCTCCAAAGAGATAATACTGAATTGGGATAATGACATAATTTTCAGAGATATTAGAAAATGGCAGAGACATTTAAAACAGGTAAAAATGAATGCAAGAGGTATAACATCTTAGCTCTTAAAACCTTCTGCAAAACAGGGCATATAGTGGTGGTTTAATATCACACTGTAGGACAGATTACAGCCTGAAACTCCATGAACGATCAGTGTGGAATAAACACGGCCACTTCATGTGTTATGACCTCTGTAGGTTTCAGTTTTGCAGCCGGGGAGAGGGACAAGGCGTCTGTCTGCTCGTTAAGGCTTAAACACGGGGTACAAATGCTAGATTTAAGTGAAAAGACAGAGATAGATGGTATTAGGCCGATTCTTCCTTTTGGCTGGACGATCCTTTCATTTATTCTTTTGTTGGATGGTGTGTCATCTCCCTTCTACTAACTCCAGCAAAGTTTAGAGATGTTTGCTGACAATACATGTATCTGCTGAGGTGGGCTAAGGTTAAGGTACTGTTGTTGAGGGCTGCAGAGACTCAAGTCAAGAAGGGAAACTGCAGGGCTTGGGCCACGCAGGCTACTGTGGGCAGTGATGGAGACCTGTAAATTCAGCGTGCAGTGGTTGGAAACAGAGCCGAAGACACAGAGGAGGAAGGGAAGGGGAAGAAGAAGACGGAGGAAGATGAGGAGGAGGAGAGGGAGAAGAAGAAAAATCAGATGCAGAAGAAGAGGGAGGAAGATTGCTGTGCTGGGGACTGAGCCCAGGCCTGACACACGCTGGCCGGATGTGGTACCCCCGAGTCACGTTCTGGCCCTGAGGCTTTTCATAGAGCACCAAGTTATAATTTGAGTTTCAAAAAGTCCCTTTTGCTGCTGTGTGGGGAACAGAAGGTGGAGGATCAAGGGTGGACTTGGGGCGCTTGTTGGGGCTCCTGCAGTTTCAGATGAGGGTGGAGGGTTTGGGCTGAGGTGGTGGCAATGGTGGGCAGAAAAATGGAAATTTTGGAATGGACATGGGACTCAGAGCAGCTGCAGCGGTGAGGGAAACAGTTTTCCAGACACCTGTGAACACCTTTGGCCTCAGTGACAGGGTGGACACTGGCGTCACTTCCTGACCTGAGGTGACCGGGGGAAGAGGAGAAATGCACAGGCCTCTCTCGTGTTTTATATCGGAGGAACCTTTCATACCTCTTCACCTCTTGCTGTGAGAGACAGCAAAATTCAGGCCCGCCCTCTGGTCCGTTTCATGCCGTGAAGCTGCAGAGTGGGTAGATCGAGGTGCACTCACTGTACCTCACGCAGTCTCTGTTTTTCTGAAAACCTCACATTTAAAGGACTTACTGGTTGTGTAGGGGTTTTGCTGAAGTGCTGTAATGTGTGAGTATGATGGGACACTTACAGGGAAGAGTGTGTCTGTGCTCTGGAGACTGGGAATGTGCTCGTAGTGGGGAGACAGCTGCTGGAACACAGCCTGCGATTCCTCTTCCTTCTGCGACCTAAGGGTACAAGGTGGGAGAGCTGTGGTGGCCCGAAGTCCTTAGCTATTGTTGGAGATACTAGGTCAGCAGGAGACTATCTGTGGGAACAAACTTATCTTGGAACTTTCAAAGGCTTTCCCAACAGCATCCAACGTGGATGTGCCTGGTTGGTGGCCCTCCTTCCTTGCTGCCACTGAGGGAGGCTGGCCCTTCTGGCTAGGGGTTCTGGGGCACAGCCCCCACACTGGCTTAGGAGGCAGGGACAGTGGGGACCACTCACAGGGGGTGTTGTGCTCAGGTGCAGATGCCACACACCATTCCACCTCCATCCCCTTGGTGGAGTTCAGCTTTGGTCCAGCAAGCACAGGGAATAATCAGAGTCCTGAGTCCTTTGGTTCTGAAAGGCACCAATCCTAAGGATTCAGTCCATCCTTTGTGGTTGCTAAGGCCACCTTGATTTGAGGGAAAAAGAGCACACTGCCTCTGACACTCGGCTCTGTCTTTATCTTACTTTTGAAAATTAATGCTTCAATTCTTTTTTCTAATAAAAATCACATCTTGACTCCCAAACAGGTCCTTCCACCTGTGTGTTGCATCCTACTCAACAGATTTGCCGCTGGTCAAGTCTTGTCTGTGAAACATTTTAAGATACTGAAACTCAACCTTTGACTTACAATAATGGCAAGTTTTCCTCAACCTAATAGAAGGTCCGAGGGTTCAAGTACAGTTTAAATACTTCCTTTTCTTTTCTTTCTTTTTCTTTTTTTGACAGTGATTGGTCTCCACATCCAGATGTTCTTTTAGACAAAGTGTTTGCATAGGTAAAGATGAAGATGTAGAAGATGTAAGATGTACAGAAAAGATGTAGACATGGCCACTAAGCACACGAACGGACACTGAATGTCTTTAGTCCTTAAGGAAATGTAAACCCAAACCCCAGTGAGGCGCTGCTCCACTCACTGTAGTGGGTGGCTGAGGCTGGAAACTGGTCACACGTATGGGGGTGAGGCGAGGCTGGTCCGAGAACAAAGAACACTGAGGCAAGCCATTGGTGGTTGGTAGGCAAGGCAGCGTCACGTGACACTAACTTTGTCAAAGGTATACATGAACGCCATTGGTGGTTGCTAGGCAAGGCAGCGTCACGTGACACTAACTTTGTCAAAGGTATACATGAACGCCCCTACTGCGGTTGAGCAGTTTTCCGTTCCTCCTGTCCTGAGAGAAAGGGCGCCACCTGACCTCACCTTTTGTCTCTTATCTTTATTTTTCCCACCCTCTCACTGCCCTTCTCCCGGGAGCATAGAGTACTGTGCTAGAAGCAGCACCCCCCCCCCCCCCCCCCCGACAGCTGCACTGAAAAGATGGGACAGTGCAATCAACACAAGTGTCGGAGCTGGTGCACAGGGACTGGAGCCACACACACTCCCGGGAGCGGACAAAGCAGTGCAGCTACTTTGGAGAGGTTTCACATTTCCTTAAAAAACCAGACGTAGAATTACTATCTGACTCACCAATTCATCATCTAGGTATCTATTCACGAGCACGGAAAATGCAAGACCGCGTGGTACTGTGCAAGCGTGGTCTTAGCGGCAATAGCCGTAATGGCCCGCAGTGGAAGCAACTCAAGCGTTCACTAGCTAAGCAAGGGGGAACACACTGTAGGGTATCCACACAAAAGGGTGCAATTGAGCGGTGAGGGGAAGTGCGTGCTGACACACACCACAAAACATGAACAAATCCCAAAAACATGGCTGGAGTGAGAGCAGCCACACTCACAAGACCACATATTGTATGATTTCATTTGTACAAAATGTCCAAAATAGACAAATCTGCAAATATAGAATATAGATCAGTGGTTGCCAGGGTCTGGTGTAGGAGGGGAGTGGGAGGTGATCGCTAGGATATGGAGTTCCTTTTCTGAGTGCTGAAAATGTTCAGAATAAGGTAGTGGTGATGGTTTCATAACTTCCTTTTCTTCCCCCAAAAAACAAACTATGTAAAGAGGAATTAAACCTCGAGGGCAGGATCATAACTTCTGAACACAGGAAAGGCCACTAACTTTACCACTTGTAAATATGAGTTTTATGGTACATGCAATATATTTCAGCGAAATAAGATGGATGCATAATATGTATTTTGTAGATGAATATGCAAAAGAGAAATTTAAAAAATGAGTTGACTTAGGTCTCTTTCTGAGTTCTTTGCTCGGACTCATGGGGCTGTGTATATGTTTGCTAGCTAATATCATACTGTTGTGGTTACTGTACTATAACAGCCTTACTATTGGGGAGGACAGTTTCTTTCTCTTTATTGTTTTGGTCAACATTGTTTTAGGTATTCTAGGGCCTGTTTCTTTCCATATAAAATTTTAGAATGAGCTTATCTTTATCTAGAAAACTCTTGCTTGGAGTTTTTGTTTTTGTGGTGCTGGGGATTGGACCTAAGGCCTTGCACATCCGAGGCCAGTGCTCTACCACTGAGCTACATCCCCAGCCCACTTGCTTGGATTTTAATAAGAGCTAACATTAAACCTTCATATCACCTTGAGAACTGACTTCTTTGTTGAGTTTTCCAGTTCATGAATATGGTATTTATTTCTACTTATTCAGGCTTCTTTTGATTTTTAATTATAATTTTATAATCTTCAGCATGTAGGACCTGAGAACATTTGTTAATATGTAAATATTTGGTATTCTTTCAGGTGATTATAAATGTCATCACATTTTAAATTTCAGTTTCCACATGTTCTTTGTAACTGTGTACAAATTTGGCTTGGTTTTGTGTATTCACCAATATAGTGCATTCCCTGGGATTTTTTTTTTTTTTTTTTGGTGGGAGATTGAATATAGGAAGTATGTATTGTCTTGGCTGGAGATCGAACTTAGGATCTTTGCATTGCACTACATTTCCCACTCCTTTTAAGATTTTTTTTTTTAAATTTGAAACAGGGGTCTCACTACATCAGTAAATAGCCCAGGCTGGGCTTGAATTTGCCATCTCCCTGCCTCAGCCTCCTGGAGTCCTGGGGTTAAAACTGGGCCACCACTCATGGCTTCCTTGCATTTCCTCCCTGGACAATCATGTTATTTTCAGACAGAGATAAGATTTATTTATCTTCATAATCTGTACTTGAAAACTTTCTGTTTCTGACCTTGATGCATGGCAAATGCTATGTTCAATATGCATGGTGACTGTGGACATCTTACTTTGCTCCTAACCTCAAAGGCAAAACATTTAGTGCTTATGGTATCATATTAGCTAGGGGTTTGTTACAGATGCTATTTATGAACTTGAGGTTAAAAGCAGCTTTTGGGGTTTAATCGGAGATATTGTTGATTTTTGTGGAAGAGAGCGTGCTGTGTTTATACCCTTCCTGTCAGCATATGAGAATGTTGCCCACATTTTCCCCAACACATTTCTTTAAAGCTCATGGTCTTTATCAGTCTGCTGTGTAAAAGAGTGTTTCATTATTCGTCTTTTAACGTTTTTATGTGAGCAAATTTATCTATCATGTTCTTTACAGTCTTTGAAATTTTTATCATCTCCTGAAAAATGCTCCTTATTTCAATTTTGTAATTTTCTTACATGTTTGATCCTAAGATTTAATTTCTATTTAAACCTCTATCAGTACCCATCATGGTCTTCCCAGATACAGACCAGACACTTCAAGATAGTATGCTTTTTCTCTTTGTGTCTATAACCAGTGAAAATACTGCCACCAACTTCTCCCCACAATAGTCACAGTCTTCTGTAGTTCTTGTCATAAAGGAATGATTCTCATAATACAAATTTCTAAGGTCAGTGTGGGTAACCCATAGGAAAATACACCAGACATGATGACAAGGTGTAGATTTTGAGACAGAAGACTGGATTCAAGTAATATACTCACCTCGGGAGCTGTGTGATTCCAGAAAAGTTGCTGAATTCCACGGGATCTACATCTTTCCTTTGTCAAATGAGGAGTTTACACTGAATGTTTTCTAAATTCCCCTCTTTTCTGCACATCCAACTCTGCAAGTGCGTATCATTGAGTCCTTAAGCTGGCAACTAGAAACGATTTACAAATACTTTCTGCAGCACAGTGCTCAATCTGCTGATGTGGGAAAGCTGTAGACAGTGTTTGTTTCCATTGTAGCACACATTTTCCTGATCTAAACACATTATGTTGCCATTTTTGTTGTGTATTGTTCTCAAATGTGTGACGATTCAGTATAAAAATCAGTACAGCCCGTAGCTTACCTCTTACCCTGTGCACGCTCTCTTCGCCATGGGGCCTGAGCAAGTGGCAACCCCTCTGCAGTGTGCCTGTGTCCCCATGGCTCTGGAACATGACATGTTCACGTGGCAGGAAGGACATCTGGACGCCACCTACCTCCACCCCCCCAGCTTTCCTGTGCAGTGGAAGTGGGAACCAGCGACACTTGCTTTCTTTGGTTGCATGTTTGTGGGCTTGTGACGTGTACTAATGTGACCAGGGGCATGTAAGGGGCAGGAGAGGCCCCAGGTGGGGAGAAGGTCGCCTGCTGGAGTGGCTCAGCTCTCACCCAGAATCTGACCTCCCCAGGTGACCTTCACAGAACAGCACTTGAGCACCTCATCTTGGAGTTTGGCAAAACCAACAGCCAAGTGACCGCCAGTCAGGATAACTGAAATTCTTTACTTCTTAAAAATGCGGAAGGGATTCACACAGCCCATGGAAACACTTTTTCTGTGAGTGTGTGTTTCTGATACATGATAGTTGACATTCGTTTTGGGGAAGTGAAATTATATATATGTATGTATTTTGTTGATCACTTTGTATCTCTTACCCCATTTTTCTCTCCCACTCCCTCTCTGCCTGATCTGGCGTGGCGGAGTGTTCCTAGGTGCGAAGTGTACCATGGCGGCCAAAACCACTGTTTCGATTCAAGGGATGGAGTGTGGAAATGGCCTAGTGATGGGCATGTGGACTTCTGTTGCTTTTATTAAAAATAATAGGCGCCGTGGAGTAATCTTCATTTTACTCTAGAATGTACATTTACGTGTTGCAGAGCTATTTACAAGGCAATGTGCAATCCTTCTCTATCCCCTGCCTTCCTGTCATCTCTGGTCAGGTGACTACCCTGTGCCACTTGGCTGGACTCTGCCTGCTTTTATCACGGAAGGTCCTGCATTCCCACCCCAGCCTTGCGCGCCCTGGGTGTCTCATGCCATCCCAGTTCCAAGAGAGTTTCCATGTTTTTCGTCGGCTTTTACCACAGGTCTTTAGCACCCTGTACTGTGAAGATTTGTATTCTTATGATGTCGCAGAGGTAACTGCTTTGCATGCTTTCGGTATTTTATATCAGCAAATAATTGTTATTCTTTTAAAGACCTTGGTAAATCTCTCCGAGTTTCTCCCGCTTCACGGCTCAGCCTTTCCAAATCCAGTCGTTCAGAGCCTGTCATATCTCAACGTCCTTTCTGCCAAGGAAGGCTCAGGGACAGAGCCACACCCCTTTGTCAGCAGCAGCATTTACTTCTCACTAATCTTCCTGCCAGCACAGAAAGGCGGTCTCCTCTTGTCTAGTTTTTTTATTTTTTATTTTTCAATTCTTGCCTAAATCTTCTGTCTTCCTCCTCGAACCACCCTTCCACTTAGTTATCAATTGTTGTCTCGATGCATGCGTTCTTCCGGAGTGCTCTGGAGACAGGCATTCTGTGCGGCCCCCGAACAAGTCCTCCAAGCTGCCGTTAGCTTAGAGGATTTGAAATTTGTGGGAGTTGGATTGGGCTTCTTATTATCGACTAAAGGGTGTGCTCATTGTAGTACAAAATGCAAACAAAATGTATAAGAAGGAAAGAAAGAGATGGAAAAGGCATTTAAGAAATAGAATCATATATTCAAGTTTTTAAAGCCAGTATCACTTAATCTCCGCATTAATACTGTTGTAATATTTGTATGTTTCTATTAATGCAGATCCATTGACTTACTTTTTGCTTTTTTATTGTCTTAGCCTATGCAGATATGCACATATTTACATACATATATGCATACACCTGTGTATATAATACATTAAAGGTGCTTGCTCTAAACAAATCAGAGACATTTATATGTAAAATGGAAGCAGTATAGTTGGCCAGGTATGCGCAAACCTGTAATCCAGCTACCCAGAAGGCTGAAACAGGAATATCACAAATTCAAGACCAGCCTGGGCAACTTGGAGAGATGCTATCTCAAAATAGAGGCTAAAGGTAGGCTGGAGACGCAGCTCCCTGCCAAGGCCCTGGGTTCAATCCCCAGCATAGCTCCCACTCTAGCAACATAGGTAAAGCTAATGCAAAGAACCCAGGTGTGAAATGGAACAAGGCAAGCTCTCTCCTCCACGGTGCTTGGTCATGGGTGACTGGTCCTAGTGGTTCTGCACAGTATTATACATGAACTCACTTAGGGGGCACAGCCATGCTCCATAGATAGCGCAGCACAGCCATCAGGACACGGAAACTGCCCACGTGGCTCCCAGAGAGTGAATGGGTGAAGAAAACTGAGTCTGGGAACAGCAGGGGACCTGACGTGGCCACCAGCATAGAAAGAGAACTGGAGGGGAAGATGGGGCGTTGATTTTCCTGGAGGGGCTTGTCATGTTGGCTTTCCTGTTATGAACTCGGTTGCTCTCATCACCTGGGACCTCACTCTCACTGAGGATGGCTGTGGTACTTTTCGGGGGATGGCTCTGATCCCCACTTTGAGCATTGCTTCTGGGCTCCAGTGCAGACCCCCCAGCCTGCTGGCACAGATCCTTCATCCCGTTGGCACAGACTTTCTAGTGTCCACCTCTGACCTTTGGGCCTTTCTGAGCACAGATCCATGAAACATACCTGCATGAGACATGGTCATGGGCTCTACGTCTTCAGCTGGACTTGTGCAGGACACTTCCATGAGACTCAGGCCCTCTGCTGGATTCTTTGGGTCTCTGGTGTGTGGACAGATCTTCTGCACTCTCTTGCATCTGACTCTGGGTGAAGAGTATAAAGTAATCCTATAAATTATGTGTCCTGTATTACATCCTTTCTCTCGTAAACCCTGACTTCAACAGAGGAGATAAATGTTTCCTCCAGTTTTACTGTTATACAATGCATACATGAATCACAGTATCACATGATGCCTCATGAACATGTACCCATTTTAGATGTTAATTAAAAATTAAAATTCCTATGTGTGTACACTGAATGCTTTAAAAACATTTACGCACATAGAGAACATTATAACCACTGTTACAAATCTTTTTTTTGGTTTCATTCGATAGAGCATTTTAAAGACATTGTGTCCCATTTCAACTAGATCAACCTATTTTTTTTTTTTTTGCCAGGGTGTGAAACTTTCCACTGTATACGTGGAGGACACCTGGACCACCCTCCTTGAAAGAAGAGCAATTGTCTCCATCTCGGCTGAACCTGGCCCTATTTTCATGTATTGACAGGTACTGAGCTGGCTGGGACTTTTCCTTATCCCCTCTTTGGCTTTAAGCAATGCAAATCAGTCCAGAGAGATGCAGTCTTTGAAACAAGGCAAAAGGGCAGTGATGCCCCACCCCTGCAGCTCCCTAGATACAGGTGTGAGCTGGGCGGGAAGAAGAGCTGTGCTCCAAGCCACGATTAGCCTCAAGATAAGAGGCTATGACTTCCCAGGGCATAAAGATTACACATCAGAGTTGAAGCACCTACCCCAGAACAGTAGATACCACCTCAACTGTGTCATGCAGATTACCCTTTCTGCATATCGTTGCATACCGCAGAGGTGCTGTCAGGCCTCCTGCCCAGCCCATCTCATGGCTCTCACCTACTTCCCTGCGCTCTCACTGTCACTCAGCCTTGAGCCACTCACTTCTTCACAAATTAATAAAACCTGCATTGGCCCTGGGTCGAGGCCTTTGTTCTGGTTAGCCATCATCCTGGCTGGGCCTAGGACCCCCTTAGCTCCCCACCATCTTGGGATATGCAATTATGTATTTCTTTATGCCATGGATTGTGCTGGAAGTTGTAGATTGGAATTAACTTGCTAGAATTCCAATAACTTTCCCTTGGAATTAAAATATAAACTTGCAGGACTGTGATGAGTTCTGGGAAGGGCCTGCTATAGTGTGGATGTGCTATGATTTATTAACTGTTCCTCTGATAATGTGTATTTAGTTTTCTGATGATTGCTTGCAGGCAATAACTCCTAACTGTGTGTGTTTGTATGCATGTATGCTTGTGTATTTCCAGCAGCGCATTTGTAGGACTAAAGAACATGCACATGGGGCACCTTTAAATGGATTTGCCAAAACATTTTCATTCAAAGTACACTGATTTATCTTTTTCAGCAGTCTGCGAGAATGCCCATTTCCTTACCCTGCATAAGTGTATATTTTCAATTCTAAAATTCACCTGGAACCAGAAGAGACCTAGAATAGCAAAAGCAATTCTGAGAAACAAAGGCAAGGCAGAGGGCATCACAATCCCTGATGTGAAATTATACTACAAAGCCACTGTGATACAAACAGCATGCTACCAGCAAAAAACCAGACCTGGGGATCAATGGACAGATTAGAAGATGCAGAAACAACTCCAGACACATTTAGCCACCTTATATTTGACAAAGGAGCTAAACACCTTCACTGGAAGAAAGACAGCCTCTTTAATAAATGGTGCTGGAAAAAGTGGCTTTCCACATGCCAAAGACTAAAAGTAGACACATGTCTATCATTGTGCACTAAATTAAAATAGAAATGGATCAAAGATCTAAATATTAAAACAGAAACATTAAATCTTCTGGAAGATAGAATAGGTAGAACTCTTGAAGACATTGGTATAAGCAAAGACTTTATGAACAAAATCCCAGTTGCATAGGAAATATCACAAAGAATCAACAACTGGGATCTCATCTTATTAATAAGCATTTGCATAGCAAAAGAAACCACCCACAGAGTGAAGACACAACCCACAGTGTGGGAAAAAATTTTGCCAGCTGTTCCTCATAGGACTACTATCTACAATATATGAAGAACTAAAAAAAATCATACCCCCACCCAAATTTAAAGACCCAATCTAAAAATGGGCATCTGAAATAGATACTTCTCAGATAAAGAAGTAGAAATAACAAGTCAATATATGAAAAAATGTTCAACGTCACTGTTCATTAGAGAAATGCAAATTAGAACAACACTGAGATTCCATCTCACCCCAAAAAGAATGACTATTATCAAGAAATCAACCAATAACGAATGCTAGAGAGACTGTGTAGGAAAAGAAACCCTATTCCCCTGCTGATGGGAATGCAGAATGGTACAACCATTCTGGAAACCAGTGCTTATAGAAATTCCATTCCACCCAGATATTCCCCTTTCTGGTATCTGCCCCAAAGAATTAAAAGCATCACAGCACAGCAATACATGTACACCCATGTTTATAGTGGCACCGGTTGTAATAGCTAAATCGAGGAAGTAGCCCAAATTCCCATCAATTTTATGAGAAGATAAAGAAGATGTAGGTTTTTTTTAATATAGTGGAGTAGTACTCTGCCGTAAAGGAGGACAAACTTTAGACATTTCTAGCTAAGTGGATTCACCTTGAGACCATACTCTTAAGTGAAATAAATTGGACATACGTGTGTAAATATTGTATTCTCTGGTGTGAGAAATCAAAAGTATAAATAGCCACAATATATAGTCGATATTGTGAAATAGGAAGAAAATGTTCAAATGGGAAGGAGAACTGGGGTGGGGGGAAGAGGGAAGGAAGGAAGGACGGGAAAGGAAAAAAATGAGAAGAGAAGGAAGACTGGGAACAAAGCTTTTGTAAATAAGAAGAGGGTTGAAGTGTGGGCAGGGGGTTTGGGAAAATCAGGGGACAGCACCAACACCAACACCAATACACAAGTGTGTGCTTCTGGTGACAAAATGGTTGCTATTCTGGTAAGAATCCAAGGACAGTTATCGGGCTGCTTCCAGCCCTGACCATGCTTTTCACTTTTTGTTAGAGTTCTCAGGTCCCACGAGGGTCACTTCCTCCCCCTTTGGAGAGGATCATCTGCTCCCACACTGCTGCATCTTGAGCTGTCTACCTGGGGTGGTGACACCTGGGCTGGGGCTGGGTGTGGGGTGGGCCGCAAGGCCTTGGTTCAGGGCAGATGCAGCCACAGGGAGTGGGTGGGCTCATAGTACTGGGCTCAGGCTGGGACATCGGGACTATGGGAAGCAGTGAGTGGCCTCAAGCAGTGCTGGGATCTGAGACATACTTTGTGGGTTTGTGGCGAAGCCTGACACATTAGGATCTGTGTAGTATGAAGCATGGCCCCCCACATGGCAGGCACCCTGCGAGGGGCACCAGTGAGCTAGCGGTGTATGATGTTTCCCTTGCAGCACCCTGGGGAGGACGGACATCCACGTGCCCTGTGGTTCACAGGCCTTGTGTGACTTCCTGAACAGCCTCTTTCTGAGCTCCTAAGTCACAGCAAGCAGCTGAGCAGTCCTGATGGAACCTACACATGGGTGCACACGAAGGGCGAGGGTGCCTGGGGCCGGAGCTGTGTGGAGCCCAAGCGGCCAGGTGGGATGGAGGGTGCGGGGGCCACAGGCCCTGGCAGATGTCTCTGTAAGCTGGGTGTGTCATTGGCCTTGCCATAGCATGGGGCAGAGCTCATGGGACGTACATGGGGCTCTGGTGCTGTACAGGCCCTCAGAGGGACATGGCTCCGGAGCAGGACCGAGGGAGGACGTTGTCGTCTGCACCCTGGGCCCTTCTCGGAGCCTTGTCTGCAGCCCTGCCCTGGACTACAGTCTCTGTAACCACGTCCTGTGGTTCAGGCCACCCGTGAGGAGTGGACAGAAGGGAGCATCTCATCTCAAGGAGCTGCACTGTGTGGCTGCTGAATTAATTCTTTTCCCTTCTGTGCCATGCGCTTATCTACTATAGACTTTGAAACTGTCACAAAATATTGAAAAGACACCCAAAGATGTGAGGAATAACATAGCCGGTGTTCAGGTAACAGACAATCCTGCTTAAGAAAGAGAACACTTGTGCTATCGAGACTCTTGTGTGACTTTTCCTTCTCATTCCTATTGCACATGCACCTGTAACTGAGTAGTATAAAGGATTGCTTTACAGCCTTTAAAGGTTTATATAATTGATTTTTCCTGTAATTTACATTATCTTTGTGAGGTGTAGTAATGTTTATGTAGCTCTAGTTTGTCTATTTTTATGGCTGTATAATATTCCTCTGTATGACTTGAATACCATTTCTTCAACTGTCTTTTTAATATAAATTAATAATTATCTCTTAAGTTGTTTTTGTGGTTCACTCTTATAAACAGTAAATACCTCTCTGGCCATTTCTTTAGAAACTACAGAAGATTTCCCTTGGGGACCTACTCAGAGGAGTCCCACACCACCAAACCCACTGAATAAGGTGGGTGAGCTCGTGTTTCCGAGCTGCCTTTCTGTTGGGTGGCACTCAGCAGCTGCATTCGCCACGGTTTGGATCATACTTTGCAAAGACCCTCAGGAAAGAGGACTTGAGAGCTGCTTCAGGAAGTGGTCAGACAATATGATAAGCATATCTAAAGCCAGGGAGAGGCTTTTGAGGGGGATTCATGGCAATGTGTTTTTTAGTGTAGTAAGTTTTAAAGCCATTCACTATGTGTTTTAGTCACACCTCAGAATGAACAGTTCATCCAGTTCACAAATGCTGCTCATGCAAAGCCTGTGATAGTTCACTGTTGTGGGCATGGCTGCTGCGGTGAAGTTTTGGGTGTGCCCTGTCGTGTCCGTCTCGGTTGTGGAGAGTGGCGACCGCCACATCTGGCAACAGAAATGACACTGAGGCCCGCTGTGACTCGGGTGTCTGAGACCTTGCTGCCGGGGACAGTGGGCCCTGCTGGAGCTCAGGCACGGCAGGACAGGCGGGCCCTGGCCTCTCCTGGGTCTGCGGGGCTGAGTGGATCTGGCACCGTGCCCTGTGGGGCTGGCATGTTAATGACAAGTGCAGCTGCTCCTGCTGCTGGCCCTGCTGCCCGTTAGTGTCCCCCAGGGCCTGCCTGCCCCGGTGTCCCAGGCAGAGCCTCCGGGAGGCCTCTAGAACCACCACGGCTCATCAGCAACTCTAAAAAGAGACCTTGGAGGTGGAGGGTGATGGGTAGACCGTGTGGAGCATGTTTGGTGCCAGAGGCCACGCCGCTGATGAGCGATGGACCCCAGGTCCAAACTGGGACTCAGGACCAGGTGGGCTGAGTAGGCCCGGGAGCCCTCTCTCTCCTCAGGGGTGAGGCGTTTACACACAGGAGGAGGAAGTGGGGTACCTGGAACAGCGAGGAGCTACCTGTTGTCCAGAGTTGCTGAGCTGGACAGCACGGCCCCTCCATGCAAGGTGCACAGAGCTGGGTGGGCGCCACCCAGGCCTGGGACTCAGTCCCACAGCCCAGAGAGCCTGCAGCCGCAGCAAGCTCAGGCATTGGAGGCTCTGTCCTCTCTCGAGCCTGAGGGCCGTTTCCTTCCTACTGACCATGCCTGTCCTCGAGGAGTCGCAGAGGGACAGTTTGTGCCACTGTGAGATAGCAGGATGTACTTGTCACGGTGTCTCCACTCGGGGCATCAGGCAGCTCCCCTCTGAACAACACGGGCCCCCAAAATGACCTCTGAGAGCCCATTTTGATAGAGAACTGTTTTTTTAAACTGGTAGAGTTCAAACACTCTTGGATAAAATTTCTTGATAAAGAAAATCGTGTCTGATTTATTCATTTTGTAAGAATATTCATTATTATTACTATTATTGAGCTAATGAATTCAGCTTGGCACTGGATGGCCATATAATTGGAGAAATAAAATTCTCTCTCTGCATGCTCAACTCATGGGCAATTGGTAATTTGACTACTCTAGCCAGTTCTATTATTAATTTCAGGGTTGTTCAGTTCAGCTTCAATTAAAATCAAACATTTATTTTATTACTTTCAATTGAATTGAGTTGAATTGTTACCTCCACATGGGCAATGTGGGTAATATATGCACACAGTAATAGATTCCACGGTAATGAAATCCAAGCAGGAAGGCGCTCTCCCAGCCCTGACCCTGTGTGTCTGCGGCAGCTATGCTCTCAGGTTTACCTGTGGACCCTGGAGAGATGCTCCCCAGATTTATCTGTCCATTTATGCCTCTGTAGAGCTCTGTCCATGCTTGCTTTCATTTTACGTAAGTGGGAGCACACTATGCGCCCTTTTCCTGGCTTTATGTGGCATTACAGGCTTTTATTAGAGGACTCAGGGACCCAGCCCAGGGCCTCACCTCCTCTGGCCAGGAATGCAGCACTGAGCCACACCCCAGGCCAGGGCTCTCGCCACATTTCATGTCTTTTCCGAATTGCGCAGCATTTCACTGTCCCCCAGGATCTGTGGAGCGCCTCCCAGATGCGGGTGCAGCTTCCGCATCCCTGGGCTGAAGTGTGACAGGAAGGCATCTGTGGCAGGCTGCACTGGGCAGAGGCTGCGCTGCAGGCCACGCTGCCAACAGGCTCAGGGGGCTGATGCACGTGGAAGAGCGCTCCTCCTGGAAAATGTGAGCCTCTTCTGGCAGCAGAGGATTTGAGCCAGGCGCTGAGCAGTTGGTAGGGCTCTGACAGGGCTCACATAGGCTCAGGAAGTCTAGCAGGGAGTGGGAGCGGGGTTCATGCAGAGGAAGTGGTGCAGGTGGTACTGTAGCTGGCAGGGCATACAGAGCTGGTGGTCTTGCTGGGGTAATGCTGGGAAGAGGCCCCGTTCTTTGAGTCACAGTGAGGCATGAAGGTGTGTGTGTGCCCAAGTGCACACGTACGTGTTCATGTCTGTGAGTGCACCTGGGTGCCTGCGTGTGCGTGTATGTGAGTGTGCATGTGTGTAGTAGTCAGAGGCCTGCAGGGCAGGTGAGGTGCAGGAGGAAGGCCTCACGGGGCAGGTCAGGGAGGGCCTGGGGCACTGTGCCAACACAACGTTGCTTCCTTAGTGGCTCTGAAGCTGCTTCCTGATGAACTCAGGGTCTGGATTCCGACCGAGAGTGGTGTGATTGACTCCCCAGGTAGGGCAGTACCCTTGATCAGAAGAGTCAAACTCACTTATTTCAGAGGGACACAGGATAACATTAATTGGCAGAAGAAAAGTGGTGGTGGGGTGGAACTGCATGCCTCGTGGCCTTTGCTGAGGAGGCCACATGGACGTCACCAAATCATGGTGCGTGGGGACAGAGTTGGACTCTGAGGAGTCAGGACAGTGTGCACGCCTATGTGCATCGGGGCCTTGCACAGCGGAAGCACCAGGCCAGCGTCAGAGGGTGGAAGAGAAGGAAACGCACTGCACACGGCACGGGCGAGGCACAGAGAACCTCAGGAGGATGCGCCCTCAGCTGCCTCTGGCAGGAGCCCGCGGTGACAAGGGGACTGGCTTTTCTCCATTATTTTGGGGCCTCCCAGTTCCATGTGGCTCCCCATTAGAAACTGGAAGCTCGCTAACTAGTTCATGAGTTTATTTGTCAAATTTAAGATGACCCAGGTCTGAAAGCTGTATACTACATTTCTGTCAGCCCACAAAACCTTAAAAAAAACCAGACCTCCCTCACATGTAGCATGCACAGTGAGTGAGTGAAATAAGCGCCTTTTCTGGTGGGCACCCCCCAAAATAGCTGTTTTCCTTCTTTCAAACTTTCCTGCCTCGTGGATCACAGCCGTGGATTCTTCACCTGTAGACAGGACCCGTGGATTCTTCACCCTCAGGCAGTTTCTGA
This sequence comes from Dinomys branickii, assembly GCA_004027595.1. Lineage (NCBI taxonomy): Eukaryota > Metazoa > Chordata > Mammalia > Rodentia > Dinomyidae > Dinomys > Dinomys branickii. Next base: position 80,920 of record PVLD010007803.1, read on the forward strand.
AGTCCCCTTATCCCACAGTGCACCACAGTTCAAAGGCAGGAGACTCGGGCCCATCGAGGTAGGTGGCTTTTTACTGCAGCACCCCACTTGGGCTCCTTCCCTCCTTTGCTGACCCAGGGTTCTGTGATTCCTGCTGCTCAGCAAGGGGTCACCATGCAGGCCAGGCCTCCTTCCTCCGCCTCACTGGGCACATTTAACACGTGTGGCGGCCCTGTCAGCAGAAGCACCTCGTGGGGATGACACCAAGAGCTGGTGCCAAGTGAAACTGCTAGGTGGGTGTGAAGGGCTCTGTCACTGCACGACACTGGGTGGGCTGCCCGGCTCCCACAGGAAGTCCATCGGCCTTGCTTCCCAAGTGCCATGATTAGGTATCTGCCCATCTGCAAAGTCAGCAGTGGCCAGCCTTCAGCGGCTTCTGTGGTGGGTATCACGATGGCACAGCAAACGAGGGGTGGACCTGATGCTCAGTTCTGCCTCCCTGGCCGGCAAGGGCACTCCCGGCAGTGACTGACGGCTGAGGAGGAAGAAGACCTTTCTCCTCTGGGGGGCTAACCTGTGCTGCTTTGTCCTTCCTTTCCAAGACAGTCATCCTGTGAGGGCACATCTCTCCAGCTATATGCCTACAGGGCCGTCAGGGTGTGGGACACTCAGCAGTGCTGTAGCTTTACTGCTGCTCTAGGGCGCAGTCGAAATTTCATACAGGCTCCTCTTTTGTGTGTGTGTGTGTGTGTGTGTGTGTGTGTGTGTGTGTGTGTTTGAGACAGGGTCTTGCTATGCAGTTCAGGCTGGTCTTGAGCTCACTTTGTAGCCCAGGCTGACCTCGAACTTGCAATGATCCTCCTGCCTCAGCCTCCCCAGTGCTGGGGTTACAGATGTGTGCCACCATGCCCAGCTGATACAGTTTTCTCTTGTTCTTTGTGCTTGCTTGCTTCCAGCGGAGAATGTCTCTCCTTGCTTGCAGGCAGAGCTTGTTACTATGCTCATAACTGCTAGTGTGCCTGGACAGGGGCTGCTGACTTTCAGAATATATTCATTTTTATAGTTTCCCTCCTTAATTTTGGTTTGGGGCTGGTTTGTTTTTGTTTCTCAGGTGTCTTTAGATTTCCCATAAGGTTATTTATTTGGGCTTGCTCTGTGTCCCTAATGTATGCACTGACTGTGGTGAGCTTGCCCCTCAGAACTGCTTTCAGAAGTTTCATTTCATCATTGTCATGAACGTCCAGGAATTTTAAAATTTCTTCTGTGACCCATTGGTTATTTAGGGTTTTTGGTTATTTAGGAGCTTTTGGCTTTTGGAAAAATTTCTTCTCTTGTTGATTCCTATTTTCACTGCTCTGTTGTCTGATGTCTGCATGGCATGCTTTCAGTTCTTTGGTGTGTACTTAAGCAGGCTTTATGGAGTGGAGGCCAATGAAATTGAGACTAAAAATACGTAAAAATTTTAACTAATTGAAGATCTGGTTCCTCAAAACAATAAGTAAAACAGACAGGTCCTTCACAAGGATCACCGAGAGAAACAGAGAAAAGGCTCACATCAATGTAATTAGACATGAAAAAGGTAACATCACAACAGACACTGTGGAAATCCAGAAAATAGTAGCTACTTCACAAAATTATATGTCAATAGATTAGCAAATTTTAAAGAAATGGACAGGTTTCTAGACACAAACACACTACAAAAACCAACCCAGGAAGACATAAATATGTTTATAACCCAATAATAAGCAATGAAATTGATTCAGTAACAAAGAATCTCCTAACTAAGAACAGCCCAGGACCTGATGGAGGCACCGCTGAATTCTACAGAAGTGCTTTGTTATATCACTGCACACCTTAAGCTCCTTAAAGAGATGGAAAGGGATGGAGTGCTCCTAAGTGCATTTATGGAAACCAGAAACACCCTGATCTCCAAACTAGATAAAGACTCAACTAAAAAAGAAAACTACAAGCCAATCTCATTAATGAACATAGATGCGAAAGTCCTCAAGCTATTAGCAAACACAGTGCAGCACGTTGTGAAAAAGATGATATATCAAGTAGGTTTCATCCCAGAGACGCAAGGGTGGTTCAACATATGTAAGTCCATAGATGGAACATACCATGTAAACAGCAGCAAGGTCACAACTACACGATGGTATCAGCAGATGTAGAAAAGCCTTTTGACGGAATCCGACACCCTTCGTGATACAAGTCCCGAGGAGAACAGAAAAGGAGCACACCTAAATACAATAGAGGCTATTTATGACGACCCGACGGCCACATTACACCAAACGGGGGAATCTGAGGACGACAAGGGCATCTGCTACCATCTCTCCTATTCGTTGTAGGCCTGGAGACATTCGCCGGAGGGGTTTGGCAAGAGAAAGAAATAGAAGGGAAACATAGAGGAAGGGATGACTCACATTACCCTTATTTGCAGATGACGTGGTAGTCTATGTAGAAGACCCCAAAAACTCTACTAAAGGACTCTTCAGCAAACTAGCAGGCTGCGAGGTCAGCACACAATGTACATTAGCACTGTGTGTAGCAGGGAGGGATGGGAAGTATGAAAACTATCACTCACAGCAGCTTCAGGAAAAATAAAGCATCTGGGAACTAATCTAACGTGGACGTGAAAGGGCTCTACAGAGAAAACTGCAGTACCCTGAAGGAGGAGCCTGTGGAGGACCTCAGAAGACGGAAAGCTGCCTCTGCTCTGGGTGGGCCGAGCCAACACTGCCAAAACGGCCACACTCCCAAAGAGTTACACAGACCAAGGCAGCACCAGCAGTGTCCTTTACAGATCTAGAGAAAACAACCCTAAAATTAACTTGGAACCAGAAGACACCCAAAACAACAAAAGCAATTTTTGGCAATAAGAACAAAGCAGGAGGTAGTATGTGACTTCAAGCTATATTATAAAGCAAGACTGATAAAGATGGCCTAGGATTGGAATAAAAAAAAAGACGTGGCTCAACTGAACAGAACAGAGGATGAAGAAATCTCCCAACACATTCAACTGTCTGATCTTCGACAAAGGGCCCCCAGGTACACAGTGGGGGACAGGCAGCCTATTCAGCAAGTGGTTCTGGGAAACCTGGTTATCTGTTTGCAGAAGGAAGCTGGACTCTGACCTCTCACCACATACTAAATTAAAATCAAAACGGGTCAAAGACCCAAACATTAGGACAGAAACATTAAATCTTCTGAAAGATAAACTAGGGAAAATGCTTTAAGACATAGCTGTAAGGAGGAATTCTTCCAAACAGAATCTCAACTGCACAAGAAATAGCAGTAAGGATCAGCAAATGGGATTGTATCAGACTAAAAGCTTCTGAACAGCAAAGGAAACAATCAGCAGAGTGAGGAGACAACATACAGAATGGGTTACTAGCTGCTCAGACAGAGGTGTAATATCTAGAATATACAGTGAATTCAATAACATTAAACCACCTAAAATTAAAGACCCAGTGGAAAAATGGGTAAGAGAAATGAACAGGTACTTCACAGAGGAAGAAATACAAATAGTCAACAGGTACGTGAACAGATGATAAGTACCTCTGGCCATTAGAGAAATGCAAATTAAAACAATGGTAAGATTCCGTCTTACTCTAGAAAGAATGGCAATCGTTAGGAAACCCAACAGAAGTGCTGGTGAGGCTGTGGTGAAAAAGGAAACTTCACTGTTGGTGGCAGTGTGAACTAGTACAACCACTATGAAAAGCACTGTGACTTCTTAAAGAGCTGAAACTAAAAGTCCCGCATGACCCAGCCCTTCCCCTTGTAGGTGTCTTCCTCAAAGAGCTTATGTCATCATACCACAGCAAAACACGCATACCAGTGCTCATAGCGGCACAATTCACAATAGCTAAACCCCGGAAAGAAAATGTGGTAATGGAATACTACTCATCTGGAAAGATGGATACATTCGAGGCATTTGCAGGGAAATTAGTGCACCTGGGAAACAGTGCTGACTGAAATAAACAGACGCCCAAGCTTGAACACCACGTGGTGTCTCTCATCTGAGTGAAGTACAAACCAGGAGAATGACACAGGATGGAGAGAAAGGGACGGGGCTCTTGCGGTAGGGAGGTGGGCCGGGGAACAAGGGGGAGGGGGAGGAGGAGGGAAGGGGAAGTGAGCAGAACAAAGGCAGGCCCTGGACCGGAGCCTCAGGGCCGTGAGTGTGAGCACTGCGGCCATAGCACGAGCTGAAACAGTGAAAAGGGGCGGGGCTGGCACGGGAGGGGCGGGAAACGGGGAAGGGGCTGGGAGACGCGCGGTCTCCGCTCCCAAGGAGGCCGTGAAATGCGCGAACTGCAAACGTGTACTAAGAAAACATACATAAGTTTTAAAAATTAAGAGAGAATGTTTTTAGACCCCTCGAGTTCTCCCCAGTCATTACTACCTCAGATGTGCCTTCAGGACATTCATCAATGCCCTCGGTAACATGTGCCCTCTGGGGAAGCTCTGGTGCTTTCCGGGGTATGCAGACGTGTCTGTGTGCTATTAATGCGGCTCCAGAAAGCATGGTCCAGAGACGCAAGCAGAGCACAGGACACGGAGCCCCAGCTTTTGGTCCTGTGTTACAAGCACAACTCCACCGCATCCCTCTTTCTTGCAGAACTGCAGATGGAACCCAGGGCCTTTTCAGTGAGCTACATCCTTAGCTTTTTTTTTTTTTTAAACATCTTGTATTTTGTATTTTGAGACACAGCTAAGTCACTAAATTGCCCAGGCTGGGCTCCAATTTGAGATCATCCTGTCTCAGCCTCCCAGAGTGCTGGGATCAAGGGGTGAGCCGCAACGCCCAGCAAGGAGTATTTTAATTTCTTGAGAGGCATTCATTGCAAAGATACTACATTCCATATGCATTTCTGTAGAGCAAAGGCTATCCTTGTCACAAATGATGTGTGTTTACTTTTGTTTTTATTTTCAAGGAGACAGAGATTTTCTCTGTGAAGGACAAATGTTTCTTGTTTCGAGTTGTTTGCTAGCAGAGCTCTCCATGCAGTTGCCCTGGTGACCTGGGACTAGCTGCCCGGTGCCCCTGATACAGGGATGCTGCCCCAGGAGACTCCCGCTGGCACACCTCATGGCTCCTGTCCTGTCCACTCTTGGCACCTCCAGTGGAGGTGACGGTGTGTTTGAGGACAGCTGTGAGAGTAGCTCTGGTGGCCACGGCCACCCAGGAGCCCACCCTGAGGGTGGCTGGGGAGGGCAGGGTGACCCAGTGTGCTCACCGGGAGCAGGGAGCGTCTTGAAGTAGCTGGCATGTGGCTTCCACGGTAGGGCTGGCAGTAGTGTCGGTAGACTGAGAAAGGTTCCTGGGAGTTGAAAGCGGGTCGCTGATACATAGACTTCAAAGAGAGAAGTCAAGCCATTCTCTCTGTTTTTACATAGGTTTGAAAATTTCCATACCACAAAGCTAAAAAAAGACCTTAACCTTCTTGAAATGTTCATTTCTGTGAGTCAAAATGACAGAATCTGACTGTTGTTAGTGTACTTACACTGACAGACAAATTCGCATAGAGAGTTTCAATGTCAATTTATACGGATCTCAAAAAGAGTCCAGTGTGAGTTCCATTTTCTTAGTACTTCTCAGACTTTTTGGTTTGCAAGACCAGCAGTCTGGGGGTCAGAATTAAGCTCTGGTCACTGTGGAAGGGAGGCCTAGCATTTGATGTACTTACCTGGGTGATCAACACATACAGGGAATATTTAAATTAAAAAGTGTATTATGGTAAAAGACACATTGACACGAACCCCCCTCCAAGTCCTCCTCTCCACTTCTGACACACTTGACTTCTAACACACGTATCCTATGGTCCTCGCCCGCCACTTTCTGCAGCAGCTCTGGCGTCCTTTCCTGAGGGTGTCTAGTTGCACTGTCCTGGCTGCCTCGATGTTCTGAATTGATTGAAAGTATTTCCCGAGACTTCCGGGAAGATGGCGACCAGGTGAGCGGCGGAGGGAATCTCTCCCAGAGACCAATCCTTTGCGCGTGGATGCCCAGTCCGTGGATGCAAAATTCCAACTGATCGGGCTGCGATTGGCGGGATTTCTGAATCGGGAAAAAGCTCGATCCACGGAGATACATCTGAACGGCATTCCTGCCTGCAGAATCCCAGGGTGAGTTGAGTGGGCGCTCTAACCGGTTTTCCCTCGGTCGGGAAGAAGCTCTGCCCAGCCAGTGACATCAAAGCAGCTTTAAGGACTGCCGGATCTCCCAGGTAGGAAGAGCTAGCTAGGTGCCCCTAGGGGATTTGTGAGGTGGGAAGGAGCTCCACCCAGGGAGGAACACCTGAGTGGCCTGTCTGCAAGACGCCTGGGGCGGTGACCTGTTTATACGCCCCAGCCAGGGCTCGGGGTAGGGAGTAGAAGCGGAAATCTCAGCAGACAGCTTAAGGGACATTCTCCCAAAGAGAAGGAATCACTGGAGCGGCCTCTGCAGCAGACCTTTGCCTGCTGAACTGCCTGGGGAATTTATAGCTCCACATTTTGAATCTGATACCAAAAATGGGAAAACAGAGGAACAAAACGCAGTCTCAAAACTCAACCCCACCCAGAACAAGTTTTGAATGTGAGGATACAGGGGAACCAGGAAATCACATACCTGTAAGTTATGAAACGATTGCATCCGAAATGAAACAACTCCAACAGGCCATAAAAGAGCTTAAAGCAGAAATAAGCCACATACCCACAATGATTTCTCAGACAAAAAACGAGCTGAAAACAATGATGGAAGAAAGGTTCCATGCACATAGAGAAGATATAGACAAAAGACTAGAAGAAAATAGGAAACAAATGGAAACCTTACAAGAGCAATTTAGGAATGAATTTCCAAGAATGAAAGAGGTCCAAAGAGAATGCCAGGATTTGAAAACTAACGCTGAAAGCATGAAAAACCATTTAAATGAAACCGAAGATAGAATTTCAGAACTTGAAGACAAAATGGCAGCTTATGAGCGTGAAAGGAAGAATCTCATGATATCATCAAAGACACAAGAAAAGTCAATCCAACAGCTGCAAGATGAAGCAAAACGTAGCAATATTTGAATTATAGGAGTGTGTGAAACTACAGGAGATCTCACACGATATAAAAGGAATATTTGATGAAATAATAGCAGAAAATTTCCCAAACAAGGTAAAAGATACTGAAGTTCAGTTAAGCGAGGCATACAGAACCCCAGTGATCCATAACCCAAAGAAAAACACACACAGGCATATAATAGTCAAGATCCCAGATATCCAGCAAAAGAACACAATATTAAAAGCTGCTAGAGAAATGAAACAGATCACCTATAAAGGAAAGGCCATCAGAATCACAGCAGATTTCTCAACGGAAACCATGAAATCAAGAAGAGCTTGGAGTGAGATACTACAGATTCTGAAACAAAACAACTTCCAACCCAGACTGATGTATCCTGCAAAATTATCCCTCAAATTCAATGGAGAAATAAAATATTTCCACGACAAAGAACAACTGAAGAACTTCATGAGTGCCAAACCAGC
>PVLD010007804.1:0-67084 GCA_004027595.1 Dinomys branickii
CCCTACTATCTTATCTATAATTTGGTATTTCCTTTAATGTTTTTGTGTTAACTAATGTGAAGATAACTGTGTAATACAACATCCAGTTCTAATTCCCTACTATATTCTGTATAACTTTGTATTTTCTGTATTGTTTATGGCTTTTCTGGTTCATATGTCTCCATTCTTTTGTCTTTAAAATAAAATTTAAAAAAAAATAGTAAGAAATAACTTTTGTGCTTATAAAGTTTGAAAAGATGCATTTTTAGAGTTTTAATATCTAGCGTTATTTAGCTGACATTTATTGAGTGTTATTTATGTCACACATTTTTAAACAAGCAGCATCCTATTTAATCTTCCTAAAAGAATCCCTGTAAGTAGATGCCATAACTATCATTTCTATTTACAGACAAATGAAGCTGCTATTGATGGTCTTGTGTAATGTAACTAATAAATAGGAGAGTCAGGTTTGGTGTTAGGAAATCAGGCTGAAGAGCTCACACATTTAACTGAATTTACTTGTGCTTCTAATATTAGCACGAAAGTGAAAAACATGTTGAAAGAAGTGTAAGGTGGTAGCATAGAGCTGGAAAACAATTTTACAAAAACAAACCCCTCAGATGTGTTAGAAAAGTGCATGCTGTTAAGAATGTCAATTTTAGGTTGACACATTTACCCAAGGTATAGCTACAAACCTGTGCAAATTGTTGCATAGATTTCCACTTAGACCTTTTAATGTATAAAATTACCATCAGATATGGAAAAGACTTTTGACAAAATCCAATATCCCTTCATGATGAAAACCAGGAAGAGAACAGATGTAAAAGGACTACACCTGAATATGTTAAGAGCTGTATATGACATAACAATGATCAGCATCATGCAAAATGGGGAAAAACTAAAGCATTCACTCTAGAATTGGAAACAAGACAAATACTTGAAACATTAACCAAAGCAATTAGGCAAGAGAAAGAAATGAAAGACATACACATAGGAAAGGAGGGATTCAAATTATTATTATTTAAAGATAACATTATATATAGATGATCCAAATAGGTAAAATTCTCTTATAATTAATAACCAACTTTAGGAATATAGTAGGATAAAAGATCAATACACAAAAATCTTTCGTATTTGTATACAACAACAATGAACAGGAGGAGAAGGAAATTATGAAAAATTACCATTCAAAGTAGCATGAAGGGAAATGAAATACCTAGGAATTAAACTAACTAAGGAAGTGAAAGACTTCTATGAAGAAAGCTGCCACACTCTGAAAAAGGAGACTGAAGAGGGCACCAGAAAATGGAAAATGCCCCTTCCTCCTGGGTAGGCAGAATCAATGTTGTCAAAATGGTCATTCCTCCAAAGTTGGTTTATAGATCCAATGCAGTCCCAATCGAATCACTAGCAACGTACTTTACTGGATACTGTATGCATCTAGAAAAGTACAGTTTTAAGATTCATATGGAACAGAAGAGCCCCAAATAGCAAAAGCAATTTGGGGCAAGGGGCATAACAACATCTGACTTCAAGCCCTGTGGCAAAGCCACAGTGACAAAGATGACGTTGTACTGGAGCAAATGATCGACAGATGTGTCAATCAATGGAACCAAACAGAGGCCACGTAAACTTCCCCAGACAAACTCAACTATTTCATCTTCAACGAAGGGGCCAACTGTGTACATTGGAAGAATGATAGTCTATTCAAGAAGTGATGTGGACCAAGTGATTGTGAGTAGACGACTAAAACTGGACCCTTCTCTTTCACCATATACTAAATGAAATTAAAAATGAATCAAAGATCTAGATATTAAACCTACAGGAAGATAAAATGGGTAAATTAATTGATGACATGGACGTAGGAAATGGTTTTTTCTAAACAGAAACTCAGTTGTCTAAGAAATACTAGCAAGAATCAACAAATATCAGATTAAAAGGCTACACAGAGACAGAATCAATTAGTAGAGAGAAGAGACAACATACAGGATGGGAAAAAGTTTGCCAGATACTCCTCAGACATGAGACCAATACCCAGGATATACTAAGAATTCAAAATATTCGACAACTTATAAATAAAAACCCAGTGAAGAAATGGACAAGTGAATGAACAGACATTTCACAGGGGAAGAAATACAAATGACCAATAAATATATGAAGAAAAGGCTCAACATCTTTGACTACTAGAGAAATACAAATTTAAACATTGTTAAGATTCCACCTTACTCCAGAGAAAATAACAAGCATTAAGAAATGAAATGACGAAACCCAGTGAGGTTGTGGTGAGAAAGGGGCCCGCCTTCATTGTTGATGGAAATTAAAGTAGTACAACCACTATGGAAATCAGTACAGAACCTTCCCAGAGAACTGAAATAAGACATTCCTCATTACCCAGCCATCCCTCTGCTAGGAATCTCCCCAAAGAGATTAAGACATCATACTAAAGTGACACATGCCTACCAACATTTATAGCAGCACAACTTACAATAGTTAAATCATGGAAACAGCCTGTATTCCCATCAACAGATGATTGCATGAAAAGTGTGGTAATGGAATTACTCTGCTATAAAGAATGACAGATTTGAGACATTCATAGGAGAAAGGATGCACCTGGAAAATTTAGTCTTGAATGAAATAAACCATTCACACAAGTTTAAATACCATATGGTATCTCTCATTTGACTGAGACAAAGTACAAGAAGGAGAATCGTAGCGGATGGATGGAAGGAGACAGGGAGATGGGTCTCTTGGAGTAGGGAAGAGGTCCGTGGGGAAAAGCGTGAAGGGAGAGGAGGGGAGGGTATGTGAGCAGAATGAAGATGTGCCATGAACAGGAACTCAACGAATGTAAACGTTATGTGCCATAACATGAGCTAAGCTTCATATCAATGAGAATGAAAACTGGGACAGGGTTTTTGGAGGAGTTAAATGAGTGACAGGGAGGGGGTTGAAAAGAAGAAACAAGCTGTGGTGTGCACACGTGGCCACTTCCCCAAGACGACTGTCCACTGCATGAGCTGCAAATGTGTGCTGACATGATGAAATAAGTAAACAAAATGAGCAGAAAAGTAAAGGGCTGAGTATTTATTGAGAAGGCAATTGGTAGCATATGCGGGTAGTGCAGTACTTGTCAGCAAGTGAAACGTGGCCTTTGATGTGCAGTTACTGATAATGTAGCAAGTACAAAAAGTTATAAAACAATACAAATGATATGAATTTTGTTAGCCATTATCTTTGGTTTTATGTCTAAATGAATTCTCCATCTTTTAAACTTTGTTCTGTGTTCATGGGGCATGATCTGGCTGGGCTACATCAACAGGGTTTCTGTTCATATGGTTTTGGTATGTTGTGAGATTCTATCAAGAAAGAGAGGAAAGCTTCTTCTGCATAAAATAATCATAGTCCAGGGAATTATCCTCTTTACCTGAACCTTGAAAAAGAAATAGGGAAGCCTGAAAAAGTGGTTGATCACTGCCCTGGCCAGGACAGTTTGTCAAAATAACCATGAAAGAAAAGTGATCTGCAGGTGTGTAATGGCAGCAAAGAAAAACCCTTTCTTTTATTTCTTTGAAAAATTCCTTTAGAAGTTAGAATTATTTTGAGGCATCTGTGAGTACTGACTGCCTTAATACTTCCACTGAACAGACAGCTATCCTACCAAAGAAGTGCATGAATGAAATTTAGATACTGTAAGAGAAGAGTTCAAATTCATCCTAAAACAGAAAGCACACCATTTGGACAAAGGACTGGCAGAGGGCAAAGAATGAAAAAAGTGGTTGGTGGAAGGAAGGAAGCATGTATGACCACAGGGTCACAGTTCCATTGAGTAATGGATGACAAAATTTTGTGCACTCTCTGTGTCAGTGACAAGAATTTTTCACCTGCACAAAACAAAAGTATGAGTCAGGAAGATCAGACAGGGTGTGTTGTCTGAATATTTTCATCTCTGGATCCGGCTCTGTCCCTCTCTTTCATGGACACCATCAGTAGGGTGTCTGCTCTGACTCTGTGGGTATACCTAGTGTAGAATTCTGGGAAGCGGTAAGTGGGGGAAGTGAGATCACAGCACTAGTTCCCCTGGCTGCCTCTATGCAAGTTTCCCTTAACCTGGATTGCCCCTTGACCATGCTTGTGTTTCCTCATAAGACAACTGACTCCATAAGACTCATTCTCTTCTTAGATTCCAGGAATCGTGCCCTTTTTCTCAGTCATTTAAACTTAGAGTTGCTAACAGCTCACCTGAAATAAGCTCAAGGTTCTTGTAGTAATGTTTGTGGTTTCTCTCTATCCAAATCTTTGTATTTTCTCCTTCTAAATATACATTGCCTGAAATATCTATTAGAATGTCTTATTTCTTTATTGGGGAAGATCGCACACTATGTTGTAATGTAGATGTTGAATGTCCTCCAAAGGTCCATGTGTTAAAGACCTGGGCTTTTAGTAGGCATTGTTCCGAAGTGCTGTGGAGTTTTAGTGGGTTGGACTTTAGGAGAATCTTAGGTCATTGGGGACACATCTTCAAAGGATTCCAGTCTCTTTATCGTTTTGGTTTTGTTTCCTGAATCATGAAGTAAACAGTTTACTCTGCCAAATGCTCCTGCGTGATGTGCTGTGCTCATCAGGGGCCAAAATCGTGGAGCCAGTTAATGTCACACTGGAATCCCCAGTAGCATAAGTCAAAATAAACCTTATCTCATTATACATGAATTGCATTAATTATTTTTCTGTAGTTAAAGAAAGTTGATTAATACAGAAATGAAGTAAATACCTTAGAGTCCTGACTTTGGATTCAAAGTATAAGTACAGACTTATAAAGTATGTGTAATATTTATTTATTAACTGTTCACCGCAAAGACCTGGAGAAGTGACTGACCCAAGATCAAAGGTCATCTCCAGAGTCCAGATTGTGTCTCCTGATCAAGGGCTGATACTACATGTAGTAGTTTTAGGTGTCAGTCTGACTACATTAAGAGATGCTTAGAAAGCTGGTAACTACTGATTCCAAATGTGTCTGTGAGGGTGTCTTCGGAGAAGATTGGCACGTGAGTCTGTCAACTGAGTGGGACATATCTGCCTTCAATGCAGGAAGAAACCATTTGATTTCCTGAAAGCCTGATGGGACAAATAGGTAAAAAAATTGATAAATTCTTACTTCTCTCTGTGATAGAATGTCATTCTTCTTTTGCCTTTGGATATCAGAACTGCAGGTTTCTGCTCTTTTAGACTCCAAGACTTACGCTAATAGTGCTCTATCTGCTGGCTTTGGTGCCTTTGAAGTAGGAGTTATACTTTGGTTTTCCTGGTGCTGAGCCTTCCAGACTTGAACTGAGGCATGCTGCGCACTACAGGATCTCTAGCTTTCAGCTGGGAGCTATCCAGCCTCACTACATGCATGAGCTAATTTCCTTATAAATATTCCTTTGTCTGTCTGTCTGTATTTCTGTCCTACTGTTTCTGTGTTTCTGGAGCACCTTGAGTAATGAACCAAATTAGGAACAGGAAATGTAAAAGGTGGCTCTGGAAACACGTGACATACCAAGAATATGGAACCTGTCCAAGACTACTAAGATAAAAGGGACAAGTTAAGCTCAAATAAGAGTAAATACTGAAATTAATCTAAATGTCTTAAATATGTTTAAATAAGCAAGTTAAAGATGTGTCTAAAAATACTGGTTACCTGCTGAGGAATTTAGCTCTGGCTAAACCAGAGAAACAAAAACAAAAGAACATTTATCTTACCTTTCTGTCTGAGGTGACACCTGGAGTTAAAACAAGACAAAAACCATTAGGTGATGCTGGTGGGGCATTTCTGGCAATATTTCTTGTGTTTTATTTTTGCATTTGGAAAGGCTTATAAGATTCAACAGAACCTACACATTAAGGCTCGTATTTCAAGTCTGAGTGCACGGTACATCAAAGAAAGAGTTTTGATAGGCAATGGGGGTCCACAAAATTTCCAGGTGTAAACTCTGTGGTTCTTAGTCCTACATGGATGCGCACCTCTGGGTGAAATCCCCAAGATCTGTGCAATGAATCTTGGTTTCCAAAGTGCTCCAAGCAGAAGTTTCCAAGAGGTCTTTTATGCACCTCTGGTCACATAATTACCCAGACTCTCTCATGCTATATACCACTCGAAAACCATCTGTAAAAAATACTAGTTATCCAGTTTAGGAGTCACCAAGGGAGTTTTGGATTTTAAACAGAACATCATAAATCCCACAGTACTTATCCTAGTCATGAGTCAAAGCCATATATTCAGACAGAGTTAAGGAACACTGAGTGCAGGGCAGAAGTGACCCTTGCAGTAGAGGTGGAGATAGATTTTCTTTGAAGGGGAAGGGTGAATACTGAGAAGATTTCATTTATGAGTACTTTTTAAGTAGAAGGAGAAAATTTAGTCTCATGGTAATATTTAAGCGTGTGAGAATATTGAAGAATAATGATGTGTAGGGTAGAAAGTAGCCCTAATTGTTGATTTTGAGCTGCAGTGGATAGCAAATTCTTCCTTTTAAAAGGAACTACAAATAATTTTACCAGGAGCATTCTTAAAAAGAGAAGCGCTTGGTATATGTAATCGTTACCATTCTACTCTTGATATAACAAAAGTGATGTTTGTTTTCTTGGACGGCTACCCAGTCTCTAAAGTGATGATGGCAGATAAGGCATGTTGCCCTGGCCTACACTAGTTTGTACAATAGCAGGGGAAGAAATGTGAGTTTTGTGTGAGCCATAAAACCGTAGTAACTTAAATCACTTACATTTTGCTAATATCACAAGGTAGAATAATGGATGGTCAGACCCATCACAGAGGAAAACGAAAACAGTTCAGTAGCAGCTCAGATGTCCTGCGATATGCTAAAAGTTCATTTTAAGTACCAAAAGCCTCACATAGGAGGAAACTATAAAAAAACTGCCAATTCTTTCAGATTTAGAAATGTGACTCACTGATGCTGTCTCCAGACAAAAAGCTTTTATTCGTATGGCAGGTTTTCACCCCTTCACAGATAAGCTGGTGTCTGCATGTTGCTTTCTATAGAGATCCTTTACAAAGCAAGACGGCCGCGTGCACCAGGAGAGAAGGCGTTAGTGGGTTAAAGACTGAGTAAATGTTACTCCAGTGAAATTGCAGCGTGTTGTTCAGAGGGATACTCTGTATTTCTCGTATAGCTTTAAATTGTGGACAAACGCTTGCACTTGTGAACTCCCTACATAGTGCTGCCTGTGCGCAGGCTTCATCAGCCAGAGCTGTCCAATGGGGTTGCGGTGAGCCTTCACGGCACTGTGCGGCCGCTGATGAGACTCCTCTCCCTGCATGTGAGATTGTTCTTTTATTCCGTCCTTGTGATGGCTCTGATTGCTGTCGGTGTGAGGCTAGAAATTAGCATTTTGTGGTCCAAATTTTGCCATCCAGAACACAATCAGGAAAGAAAAAAAGAATAGTAATTTTTTCTGTCAAAAGAAGAATTCAAAGCTACCATGATACAGTTGTCTACAAAACCTAGGTCAGGAAACCAGGGCCTTTCATGTGGTCTTGGCTGGTGGAGCTGACGCAGGAGGTGCTGTATTGTCACTGCAGGCCTCCGCTTAAAAATGAATGATTTTCTTTTTATAACATTAAGGAAGCTGTGGGTAAGTCCTGAAAGTGTTAAAATTAAAGAATAAGTTCAGTTTTTAATATTAAATGTTCAAAAATCAAACTTAATTACAAGAAACTAGTCGTATTAGGTGCAAAGCCCAATTCTTACCTAATTTTAGGTTTTATATCTCAAAGCAGTGGCTATGTATCTTTTCTCTCTTGTAACAGCTTCCTTTTTCTGGTAAATACAGTTTAGTAAACTATGAAAAGGTGAAAGACAAAGGAATTGTGGAGAGCAAAGTGT
The DNA here is from genome assembly GCA_004027595.1 of Dinomys branickii. Taxonomy (NCBI): domain Eukaryota; kingdom Metazoa; phylum Chordata; class Mammalia; order Rodentia; family Dinomyidae; genus Dinomys; species Dinomys branickii. The sequence goes on from PVLD010007804.1 coordinate 7,860, forward strand.
AAAATACAATTAGCTTTATCTCTGCGCTTTTTCTGTAAATCATTATGAGGAAATGACTGAAGCGGTGATCCAGTGATCAATGTGTTATACCAACAGTGACAGTATACATGGCCTCGTGTTCATATTTTCTATCTTATATTTACTTACACTTGTCAACTTACTGGGCAACTGTTAAATAATTACTGACATTTTACTGTTTTGGAACTTGCATTCTGATTAGAATTTAAATTTAATTTCTATTCTTTATGCTGGGGATTAATTATAGCAAAAAATGAAAGCTATTTAAATTTTGGTTGGAAAAATGATATAGTGGCCTTATCTTTTGCCTCTGCCCAGGCTAGCCACAGACATGCTAATTTTCCCTGTCATTAAGAGTGAACAAGCGGGAAGGTTCTGACATGTGAGGTGCAGATTCTTTTAGGCGTCTTGATTCTTATCCACCCACCCACGCTTATCCGTCATCTTTAATCATGCAAAAGGCAGAGTTACTTAATCATTTCATTTCATTGAAAAGAAAAAGAAAGATTTACATTAAAATAATGACACACAAGTAAAAAAGAAATTGAAAATGATCATGAGGAGAAGGTAATGTGGAGACTGAAGCGTCATTGGTTTTGTGATGCTCATTTAAAGCAATGACCTAGTAAAGCGAGACAAAAGCAACGGTGATGTTAGCTGTGAGGGTGGAACCATTTTATCTCCACAATCTAACTCGCGTTCCTGGGCTACAGTCTTAGCAAATTATTTGAGGGAAGCAAGACAAATAATTAAGCATTAGATCTAGTTACCCACCCCTCCCTGCCCTTATCTCAGATTGAATTATGCCCTAATGATAATCTTATTTAAAGGAGCATGACTTCAAAATTTAAACCCACAGCCTTGAAGATAGGAAATAGTTGTTTTAATTCCAACAGTGTGGAATAAGCTAAACCGCTCATGCTGTAATTACAAAGTTCAGTCTATATATTATCAATGTGAGTTTTTTCCTTAAGCAAGCATTTTACTGTTCTTTTAAATATATTTGTGCATAAATTATTTAATGTTTTATTTAAATAACATCAACAATATAACTTTTATATGAAATGGTATCTTTTATTTACTGTTTTATATGATAGATTTGGGGTAGAGTTCTTTAAAAGAGTTGTTTGATACATTTTCATCTTATGTCCCTCATCTTTTCAATTTCATGTTACGTTTTTCTATTTATTCTGTTTAAATATAATAAGTAAGTGTTCCCAAGATATGAAATTCCTCAAAGTTTGTGAGGGAAGTTATTGGCCATAATTCTTCAGTGTCCTCCTCGTTTTATATTGTAGGAAAGAAACCTGTTTGAAACAATAACCAGTTCTCCTGAAAAATTTTTTATCTCAAAATATATATTGTCTTGTAAGGTTCAATTAACAACTATCTTAAAAAGTTCTTCAACGAAATTTTTAATATAGTAAACTGTGTTGAGTAATAGGAATATTTATACAGAAGGAAAATCTTTTTTGATTTTTCTAAAAGCCACTTCCTACTTAAACTTCTGTTTTTAACATTTTAATAAAGAGTTAACATAAACCTTAGTATGTATGGTGAATATGTCTATGAACAAAATTATTACTCTGTAAGATATTTTTTAGTATTTTCTCATAGCACAAATAATTTAAAAATACAAAAGAATTATTTCCTGTTCTCCCAGATACTTAATTGGCCCTACTCTACTAAACTTGAATGTTTTCACATACAAAGCTTCACAAGAACCAGGTCATTCAGTGATATTATGCCACAGCTCTTCAAAATTTCAGGATGTTGAGACTTACTATGGCAGGCATGCTTCCTTTGAATTTAACTAGCAAACTTTGAGATGATCTAAAGAAAATACTGTTTCTCATCCAAATATACACAACCAACAAGAGTTTGATGGGACTTATTATAAAAATTTAAACGTGTAATCAGAAGATTCAAATAATTTTAATGTTTATGTTACAAAAATCATGTAAAACTGTGTAGTAATTGTAATTTTAAAAGCCTTAGAATCTATATAACTAGGTATCAGAAACACATGGTTTAGGACATCATTCCCAAGGACTCAGCAGCGTGTACTACAAATCAGCCACTCTTTTGCTTACCTAAAGTATCTTTAAATTTCAGACTTTGTTATTAACACTTGATGCTACAATCCTCTTGGAGAGATAAGAAAACTTCTGCTTTTCTGTCATATAACTTCATTGTAGGTTTTGCTGCTGAAAAACGCAAGAATTTCCAATTGCATCTTCAGAAAGGGTCATCATTTGTGAAATTATATGCAGTTCACTTATATATAATGAAAAATAAAGAGAAAATATAAAAGTATAAAGACTAACATAATATTAAATTTTCTAACTATATATTTAAGTGCATTAGTAATCTTTCAAAATTAGTCAAGTACACTTTTAGTCATACATATATTAAAATTTTAACTATATCTAAAGAGATATCTACATTAATTTATTGGAAAATAAATATTTGATATTAATTCGTATGAATATATGTTTGTAGGGAATTTTTGATTCTTATCATGAACTAGAAACAATAAAGTTAAAAATGAAAGCTATTGTCATTTAAACATTCTCATGTGAATCAAAATTAATAGGATACTGTTTTTTTGAGAAACTCGCAGTTTTTGTCACAGCATGGAAAATTAGACTTTTTTTTCTGGTCATCTATTTTAAAATATAGTGTATCTAAGATATAATTTATCACAGATAAAATAAAATATTATGAATTTATGTGTTACAATGATATAAAATTAATTTAAATTTCCTTTATGCTTCACAGTAATGCTGCTTCTCAAAGATGAAGAAATAAAATGCAATTGTAAATTATTTTATTTTTATATTGCTTCTTAAAACCCTGCATATTTAGCCAGTAACAAAATCTTCTTAAACTGTAGTATTTTCTGAAAGCATTCATTTATTTAAAATTACTTGAAATAAAATTACTTTCCAATCAAAATGAAACTTAGTCATACATACAGAAGAACAGACAGAAGCGGTTAGAAAAGAGAATCGTAGGATCAAACACTAAGGGAATAAGAAACAGGGCTACTTTACCTTTCTAGCAATAGGTGGCGCTGTTACCTAAACCCTCATTTGAGCTGAAGAACTAGAGATGCGTTCTGTGCTCTGCGTATACTTTCACATGTAAGCAAATGAGAAAACAGATTAAAACTTCAAAAATTCTGGGGGCATATCATTATTTACTTGGTATATTTATATATCCAGTGGTATATTAAACCGTGCAATTACAGATTAAAATTTTGGGCAAAAAGTATGATTTCAAGGGGTACACATTTAGGACAATGCATGAAAATGTTGACATTTTAATACAGATAGAACAAACCACTTCATATTTTTCTGCAACTTTTTACTATAAATTCCTAATTGTATGGATTTTACGTAAGAAAATTTGAAGGTGCTGTATGAGACAAACAATAATGTAGTGTGTGTATATGGGTGAATAAGATATACTCTCCACTGCCATGTTTCTTCTAGATTGTTTTATGCAGAGGGAAAAATAATAAGCATCACTTGGTCCATGTGTCTGTTAAATACACTGAACTTTGGCAGCACTCTCGTCGTTAGGCTGACGGTACTAAACGGCATTCTGTTACCCCTCCCAACACAGCCATGGACAGCATCTGAAAGGGAAAAAAGTAAAACAAGTGGGCTCTATATATATTTGGAGGGTTAACATGAAAGTAAGAAAAAGCAGGAAGGAGCAAGGGCTTGCTAGAAAACCCTGCACCTTTGCAGAAGCTAGAAGACACTGACATCATTGCAAGCAGATTGCAATGAAACAACCCCCTCCTCCAAGTAAAGGCCAATTGTCACCAGAGCAAGGCTCAGAAGTGAAACATAGGCTTGATTTTGATTTCCAGGCCTTCTGCCCACCTTACAGTGTGGCCCAGGGCTAGCCACGTCCTGAGCCCTGCCCTATACATTGATTAATGTTCTATCAGCTAACGACTGAGAAGGGCCCTCTCCCGGAATTCTCAGACATGCTGGACAAATGCAAGATTTAATGGTCTTCATGATTATGCTGTGCTGCCACCACCCAACAACATGCCAACTACTATTTCATCCAGCCAAAAGTTAATCTAGAGCTAAGTGTAGTTCAGGCTCTTTGCTCACCATGGTAGACAGTACAGTGCATGATCCAAATAGCCCTTCAGACTTAACTTCTTTGACTGCTGTAAATGGTGCCTGAGATAGGCTTTAGCCTCGTAAAGATTTTTTTTTCTACTGAAGAGAAGCTTCTGGTCCAGGGTACACTCTTTTCCTTGGGATATCGACAAGCAGTGTATGACATAGGGATACTTGGTCCCAGCTTGAGATGACCTGAATTTCAACCCTGCTGCAGAACTTCCCACGAAACAGGTTGCAGCTCTTCTGAGACGGAGTCACCACTCAGCTTCCCATGTCCTAGCGCTGCTAGCATACTCGTCTTTCCCGGAGTGGATCCCCAGGGCACCGTGGTAAACCTCTTCCACACTGATAGCACTGAGCTTGCTTCCTGGGGAATCCAATTTATGCTCCACATAAAGATGGCTTCAAGATGAACTAGAAACCACATTCTCATTACAGCATAAACATTGAGTTTACGGTGCTCAACAGCCAGGAACCAGATTACAACACTGGCCAAAAAGTTCATAGATGAATTTCGGACCATAAAACTAATTTCAGGCACTAAATGACTATACGGAGAAAAATATCAAAAATTTCTGCCAACATCTAACATTACTGAAGACTATATTTGAATTGACTGTTACACATACTCACTAGATATCATGTAGCAATTTAGTTTTAGTGTTTATTTCAGATAATTATGCCTAAGGCCCCAGGGAAGGATACAGAGTGAACTAAGACCTGGCCTCTGTCCACAGGAAGTTACTGGACTAGCAACATCTTCTGTCTGTTCACAATGTATATTCGTTTATGCTGCTGTGTACGGGGAAACAGATGTCAATTTGTAGAGCAAACAACTTTCTAAGCATAAAATGTTTTATATTGTATAAAAACCACATCAAATTGGGTAATTTGGATTTTTATACATAAAAATGATGATTTTTTAAGAAACTAAGTTGCATAGTACCTATTCTTTTATCAGATCAAACACATTAGAGTTGAATACTATAAAGATGCACAAGAAAGTATTATTATAGATTGATAACCATGAGAGTTTAATACCTTTGTAAAGAAGTACACAAGGTTTTATTTTTCATATAATGCCACAGTAGTGAAAACAAGACCTGTGTTCTGCTGCTTCCAACTTTTCCTCTGACGTCCTCTTCCCTCAAGCCAAGTGAAGAGGAGGTTCCTCACCTGGTTCCTAGTGCAGCTACTATCAATTAATTGCAACTGACATTGTATTCTGCCTGCTTTCCAAATCCTGCCCAATCACCTCACTTTATAAGGGAAGTATTAAGCTGAGACTTAGAAAAATGAAATTCTTGCCTATGAAAAGAACATATGACTGGTTATAATATTCTGATTTTCCCACCTAGTTTCCTTCTCATAATACTCTCTGGGAAAATTTTGTGCTGTTATGCTACTAACCGACTGCATTTACTAATTTTTTCATGCAAGTGAGGGGTAGGTTACTGATCAGTGTTTACTGCACTATGTCTGTAGATCCTTACTGACTGAAAAGATTGGGTGCAGAATGACTGTGTTCTGTAGTATGCATTAAATACCTGTGAATAAACACAAACACACACGCAGGGTTCTCATAAATGTTCTTTTGTTCATTGTTAGTTGCACAACGTATTATATTTTGAGTAGCTGTTTAAGCTACCTTTTATCCCAAATACTTTTATAACAGGAAAGACAAACATCTCAAAAGAATATGCCAGGGCATATAATTTTACAACAAATTTTTTCTTTGAGTTTTATCTTAAGACTTTGTTTTCAAGGGAAGTGAAACATTGTGGGCACTTGTTAACTTGTACCGGAGCACTGAGACCCAGGCGTTTGTGTGTGTGCGTGTCGTGGTTTATGCTTACTGTATACATACATAATGAAGACAACCTTTGAAAAATTTGGTTCTAAATGTCAAGAACCAAAAAGAACTCTATCATGTGTGTTATTAATATGTTTCACTATCTAAAAGAATAGTCCATCATGTAGTAGGAATGTCACATTACCATAATTTTCTTGTATCAAATGCATTCATTTAGCAAGTGCATTACGCCAGTGTCTGCCTAGAAAGAAGAAAATCTCTTTGTAGTGCACTTCATGAGGTTGAACTGTCCAATCTCCTTTAAAAATAGATCAATATTTATAAGTAATTTTACAACCTTTTTTTAGCTTTCCTATATGTTTAAATAAAGTGGGCTTTTGTCTCCAGAGTACAAAATAAAACACAGTTAGCAATTTTTTTTAATAGGATCAACGTAGACACAATGTTAAGTGGACAAAGTTGGTTTTTATGATTTTTTAAATTGCATATTTTAACAAAATTATCAAAAAACTATCAGCCATTTAATTTTCTGTTTTGCAGTGGAATCATTACATAATTTTTAATATACCAATCAATCGTGAATACTTTATTATGCAAGAAATTTAAGACAAATGCCTCTAAGAAATGGTATCTGTAAGTCAAATAAAGCAAGACCAGAAGTTTTTTATGCTTCATATAATATTTACACATGAATTTTAAAGTTTAAAAATCTGATACAGCTCTCAGTTTCAACTATAGGTGGAACTATGTAAAATTGCTCATACACAACTATGTGCAGTCTTCACGGTCTCACAGGGCACAGCCTCAGATTTCAGGAGATGATGGTATCATTCCCATAACATTTTTTATAAAGAATAAAGCATTTGTTTGAAAGTCAGTGTAATATTAATGTCAATTATAGATTTTCCAGGTGCAGTTACAGTAGATCATCTGCCTCACATAGGAAGCTGGATACTTTCTATGTAAATTAGTTAACTACTCATGTTTTCATAAGAAGCCTCAGTTCCATAGCTAGAATGCGTATTTATTACACAGACTTTGCCAAATATTAGACCCCATAGTAAACCACCTGTTGCCTTCCTAGGTAGCCATTTCTGTTCTGGAAGAGATCACAAAGTTGTCAGAGTTCCTACTGTAAACTGTTGGGGTATTGATTTCTTTGGTCTGTGCCTTCATAATAATCAAATACCATGTTTTGAGTATTGTTCTGCACTGATTAGGAAACATCTTCTCATTTCTCTGTATTTTTGCTCTCAGATTTGCCATTTGCCATCACACCTTCAGATGACACTCGTCGGTGTTACTCCAAGATAAGAGTTTTTCCCTCTTGAGTTGTGGATGTGCAGCTCCAAATTTCACATGCGTGCCACTGAATATCTCCACTGAAGACTCAGTTCATGTCTTTCTCTAAAACGAGTTTGTAAAACCAGTTCTGAAGAACACTATTATCACCCCTACTTGCAAATTTAGTATTATCTTAACACTTGTTCTTCTGATCCTTTCCTGGGCAATAAATTAAATATTTCTCTATTACTCTCTGAAAATAGTTTCTCTGGGTCTTTGCTCAGCTACTGATGTGCTATAGATGTTTTACAGTATCACTGTCCCCCAAGACTGACAGCAGTAGTCACCCAGTTTGTATGCCCAATAGCTCTGTGTTCTGCAAGACATTTTTATGATCACTAAAGATCACATGTCCTCTCCACTTTTAAAATGTTCCTTAGTTCCTAATTGTCTATGATAAAATGACTTGTTTTGCTGTTTAAGGAACTGAATAATTTGAATCCTGTTGTTGTATCAGGGTTTGCAAGTGAAACAATTTAATGTGGAACACATAATTTGTAGGATTATTTTATAATAGTCACCCAAAAAGTCAAATACAAAAGAGTGCAGGAAAACTTTCCATACACTAAAGACACAGAGAATCTAGCTGAGGGCCTGGATCTCAGGGCAATGTCATGCATGAGTCCAGTTGAAGAGCTAGAGCCTGTGACAATCCCCCATGTGAGTCTACCTGGTGGCCAAGAGCCCACGACAATGACTCATGCAAGTCTGTATCAAGGATCTGTGCTGGGAAGGCCCAGAGGCTAGTGGTGGAAGCTAGAAAGTCTGCTCCAGCGGGATGAAGAATTTATGCCAGCAGGCTCAGGGATCTGCCATGGAACCAGGAAGCGATGCTCAAAATAAGGACCAGAGCTCCCCTAAAGTGAACCAAAGGCATTCTCGGTGACAGTGAGGTCCCGAGTTCCTCCAACGATAACAGCCGAGTTCATACTAGGAAAGCCAGCATGACAAGCTCCTCCAGAAGAATCAACAGTCTTTTTTGCTCTCCAGTTCTTTTTATGTTGATGGCAACACCCTCATGTGGGCCTCCCACACCCAGCACCATGCTGATTTGGTTTAGCTGGGTGTCACAAATAGACCACCAGTTGTTAAACCACCACACCTGTGTTCTTTCCAGAATCACTCCAACCTCTTTAACAAATGATTCATTTTAGTGAACAGGTTACTCATCTATCTCACTTGTAATAACATATTACAATGTTCTCATCCTATTGTGTTGTGCTCATCTAGACTGTCATAATAGTTATTGTGTGATTCATTGAAGGGATAACATTGTGCAGCCATATGATAATCTTTTTATCATCATCTTGAATTAAACCTAACAAACATATTAGTCTTGATTTTTGAATTTTACATCTCTAACTAGATTATGAACTTCTTGAACACAGATTATGTCTTAACATTCTTCACTTTTTATCGCATTCTAGTGGTTAGCCTAATTTCAAGTGTTCCAAAAACACTTTTCAACTTTAGAAAAGATTAAACACCACTCAGCAATTGTTTTCTGGAAAAAATCCAAAACAAAATAGAAAGTTGAAAAGTAGAACTACCACTGTAGAACAAAAGATGTATCAGAAGAAAGTCTTCCATGTTCAGTGGGATCCAGGAAGCCACCCAGAAAGACAGGGGCACGAGACATATAGCTGCTGCCTGAGGAGATGAATGGCTAAGTGATAAGAGGCAAACACTTGGTGATCATGGGGATAAGGAAAAATCTTAGAAAAAGGTCAGTGAAGTTTGTAGCTTTCTGGTTTTGTTGTGGACTTTCTAGTTTGTTAAGACTCTTCCTAAAAAAGCTACGATGTATGATTTTTTAAACTCTATTTATCTGTAAGTACTATCCACTCTGAATTGTATAGAATATTTGCAAATTTCCAACAGAATCAATTCAGAATATATCGCAAAAATCCAAATAGAAATCCATGTGGAGAGTGGTCCTAGGAAAGGATCTACTCACCAAGTCTATATAAATACAAATTGCCCAATTTTTATGACATAATTGGACAGACTTAGGGGCATAACATACATGGAAAGCAAACTTGGGCATCGCCAGAGAGGAGGAGGTCTGAACTGATAATCGGTGCTGGTGAGAGTGATGGAAAGGATGGTTGAAATGATAAAATTAAGCATGATCAGGAGGCAGTGATGTTGGTGATGTGCTTTGGCTCTGAGTTAGGTTAACTCATGAAACATTGTGGTAGAGTGTGAGTTCTTTAAGACTGAGCCAGGCTGTAGGGCTTGGGAGCCACTGCAATAGGGACACTTGATGCACAGCCTTTGAAGAGTGACTCTTGTTACTCATATCATTGGAGGCAATGTGTGGTGTAAACAAATACAATGGAAAGGACTGTGCAGACCTTGACTTGTGCTACTCCGCATGTTCTCCGGGTTAAGTTTCACATATGCCGAGAACTTCATTTTGTTCATACGGTGGATCCTGAAATTACGCAGTTTACATCCATGGCTGGGCTTGACCTTTCTAAACTTGTACCATTGACCAAAAAGTTATTTTAAACATTATTTTACTATCTCATTTGACCAAAGTCATAGATTTTGTGTTTTAATTTCCAGGAGAATAATTTTATTGTTTATTATGAATTCAAATTATTGAAATGAAAATTCATAGAAACATTTGTTACTATTGTCAAAAAATACACATTAGTACCATATTTCCACAAAAAACAAGCAAGAATAAACACAAATATAAAAAATATCAAATACCAAAAATATCAAAAAGCACATGGAATCAGACTGCCCTGCCAAAAGAACAAGAAGCAGTGTATATTTAGGATTTTATCATACTGACAATGTAGTAGTTGATCCCGTATACATTTAGCTTGAATATATCAAAGGGGAGCTCTTTAAGACTTTAATAACGTGAAAAATGTCACAATGCTTTCTAGGTAATGCTATCTGCAATTAAAGATAGTACATGACATGTTGGAGTTCAGTTGCACATTAAGATAACAGTCTAGATTATTTGTAAACTAGTTTGTCTATTTGAAATGATGAAATCTCTCACGTAATCTTTTGAATTTCCTAACTCTTGTGAAAAAATTATCCCAGAAAAGAGGAAAAATTGAAAAATACTGTACATATGAGTGACAACTACTAAGAATCAAGAGCCACTTTTCACTGAAATACCAACACAGTTTGTAATGGTACCTCAGTCTTCCATTAATATTTACTCAACAGTGTTGGGAGACCATTTACTGGCAAATGTAGAAATATTTCCACTGTAACTCTAAGCCTTTGTCTTGAAGAAGCCTCCACGGATAGATAGAGGCTTTTAAAAATTCTTTGTGTTCTAAGATAATGTGTAAGGCCTGCTTCAAACTAAGTGTTGATTTCATAGGTAGAAAGCAAATGAGTGAGTGATGTTACACATGAAATTCAAAGAGGACATACGGTCAGTATGAAGGTGCCAACAATCTGGGCACAGCACTGGAGGACCCCTGTCCTGCCACTGAAGTCTGAGATAAATTCAATGAGTGCACATTTTCCTGTTATTTAGAATGCCACATCGCTATGTCCACGGACATCGATGCGCTGGTCTAATAACTGATAGCGCGGCTGGGCTTATGTGTGTTGATTCCCTCTTTGGGCCTTCTTATCTTTTTTCTTATTAATTTTCCTCACCAGATGGTGTATTATTTTCCTTTTATACACACACTGAACTTCACATTTAGATAATTTTAAATTCCTTTTCTAGTAATGCACTGATTTTTCATTTATATGTGTGCAAGAGAACTAGGATTCACAGGAAGGACATGAACTGTCCGAGTTGATAAATCTACTAACTGGAAAGTCAGCATTTGCTGCCATCTGCTTTGGAACACGTTAAAACTCCCATTCATCACCAAGCGACCGTGTGGTGACGGCCCCTTGTCCCCCTTCCTGACCCCAGGTCCTACTATTTGTGCCCTGGGAGACAGAACTATTTTAGCAGCATGTCATGATCCCCAGCTATGGGTTTCTGATTGTTTCTGCTAATGGAAGCACAAACAGGTGGCGCGTGGAAAAAGGAACTGGGCAGTCCTTGTGAAAACTTTCCCCTGCCCATCGCCTGCTCTGGGGCTCAAGATCGGGCTGTTGCTGGCTCCCTAGCCATAGGGCTACAGTGGCCCCTCAGGAGCAACTGCTCCAGCCCTTGGGAGCCCACCGGGCTCAGGCACCCCTTTGCTCTTTCAGGTACAGTCTGGCTTCTGCACTTCTTGTTTGCTTATATTCAACTGCATCATTGCTAAAAGGTCCTGCTTAAATTCTCTTTAAATGTCTGACTTGGGGGCTGGGGATATAGCTCAGTGGAATAAGTGCTTGCCTAGCAGGTGCAGGGTCCTGAGTTCAATCCCCAGCACCGCAAAAAAAAAAAAAAAAAAAAAAAAAACCTCTAAATGTCTGATTTGGGTTAACTTGGATTCTAACAAGATACAGAAATGAACGATAGATAACATCAGTATTTTAAAAAGAGTTTCTCTTTTTTTTTTCAGCCTTAAACATCTAAATTCTTTTCATTGGGTTTACTTTGTGTTCCCTTTTGTTGATGATTTTTTGCATTTTCCTGAACATAGATTAAGTGAAAAGCAAATTACTCTTAATTTTCTTTATTGAAGTGAGGAGTAAAATGAAAGGGAATATTTTTTAAGATGTAGATCCCATGGGTTAACAAAATGTACCTATATATTTTGCACTATTATTTTTTCTGTTGAAAACAAAAGTTTTTTAGGAAGTAGCTTCTCCCTCTTTCTCTACATGGCAGTGAGGTTATGGAAAGATTTCTCTGTGACTGTGCAATGTTTAAATCACATACAGATTTATGTTTCTGAGCCTGCTGAGTTGAGCGTCCTGAAAACAAGAACAGATCAATCACTAGAAACTGGTGGGGGCCACGGAATTGGTTGGCACTTGTTTATTTTGTGGACAATTTGACTGAATTGAAACAAATGGCTCTTGTGTTGTCAGAATTTACATTTTGAGCAAGACAATCATGGATTCCATTAAAGATATAAGAAAAATGAATGTTTATTGTTACCACTTACCTTCTCTCTGTGATTCTTCATGATTCACCATGAACCAAATTGTATGTAGCTGCAATGCTATCATCTTCAAAATGAAAACAAATGCTGTTTGCCATACAGGTCTTTCTGGTCTTTAAAGATACTCATGAAAACCTTGTGGTTTGCCTAGAATATGTGTTTTGAGAGCCTAGTCTTACTTACTCTTATGCATTGTGGCAGAATAGTGCAGCCCATCAAATTTCAGCATTCTCCTTTTTTTTGGCTTTTTGAAAAAGCGTCTCACTATGCAGTTGAGGCTGGCCTTGAGTTCACTTTGTAGCCCAGGCTGGTCTCAAACTTGCAGTGATCCTCCTGTCTCAGCCTCCTGAGAACTGGGACTACAGGCATGTGCCACCACACCTGGCTGTCTTAAGTTTAAAGCAACTTCTTTGTATTATTGACCTTCTTTGTCCATCTAGAATGCCCCAAAGACCATTATTTTTATTTTGCCCTTCAGTGAATTTAAATATTTAAATGTAAAGACACAGTCTAATGTTCGATGAACTGATTTTACAATGAGAAGTTAAGAAATATGCAGAAGAAGACAAGGCATGAATTTAGCAAGTGAAATAGTAACAAAATGCCTTGAGGATTCAGAAGAAATACATTATTAACATTACTATTTGACACCAACAGAGTCCTATTTGCAATGATATTAATTACCATATTGATATTAGAATTTCCTATTGTAATGACAGGTAGAATGAAAATTCCTTGCAAACAGGTCAGTGTGGTATTCGGATTTCTTTAGTTAGAAAAAACTGTCATGTGTCTATAGTTAGAGTATAATCATTGCCATTGATTATTGAAGTTATAATGTTTTTCTTGAGTGAGACATTTCACCATAGCATGTACTTCTTGATCAAATGGTTTAAGAAGAAATGAAATTTAAGGCATAAAGAATGAGCGAGTTGGAAAGCCCCTCCCGCATCTGAGCTCCCGACTAACAGTGCGTTGCAGAAGTCCGAGCTCACAAGGGCACCTTCACTTTTCCACTCTTGTTGTCGCCAGTTCCCAAGACTCATAGAACAAGCAATAGCTTGTCGCAGCAGAGCCTCAGGACCTCAGATGAGTACACACCCTTAAGTGCACTTAACTGCGCAAGTCCTGTGTGTGCCTCCCATCACCAGCGACCTCACTGGTTTTGCGACACATCTGCCAACCAAACTCTACCTGTTCCTGAAGCACACAGACCACTGAAACCCTAACTACCCACATCCCTAACCACGTGTCACACACTCGGACTTCCTAGTTTACACTCTTGGTACCCTGGGTTTTAGCTCCAACTCTAAGAAAATTGTAATCAATTAATTGCTAGAATAGTTAAGGTTTATTAAATATTTAGTATACAAAATACCTTGCGGATAGCATTTGCTCATGGTTTCCCCCTCAAATAAAAGGGGAAATTCCTCAGTACTGTATCAATCTAAGTGTTTACTTGTCTTTTTCCAAATCTATACGTAACCTGTTTAGCACTGTTGGGGAGAAAAACATACTGGTGCAAGTTGTCGTTTTTGCTTATGTAGAAACTTGCTAGAAAAATCCAGCCCTACCTGTGTTCATTTTTATTTCCCCACAGAAACTGTTTCACATATCTTCTTTTCTCAAACTAATTTTCAGGAAAAACTGAACTTTCAACTTTTCTGTTAATATGAAAGTAATCCAGCAGGACTTGCCTCTAACTTTCACAAGAGAATTTCCAAAAATGCTGGGCTCTGGGCCCTCTTTTCTTCCTCCTCCAGTGCGGAGGGCGTTCATTCTTCCTTCCAAGGACAGTCCTGCCTACACTGCTGTGTTCATGGAGTTTCCACCTGCCTGTCATGCCCTCCCCCGGATGGACCCCGCCCCTTCACTTTCGCTCTCTCATGCTCACGTCAGCCTCCCTCCCACCCGCTACATGCAGCCCACATTCTTCTCTTGGATCATTTCTCAGCCACGAGTCTGCCTAAGTGTTAACTGTCTGCTTCTTACCCTTCTTCCAAAGTCACATTTCTCAGGTAGTTTTATATTCCTACTATGTCCGTTTGTTTATTCTACAAATTTCATCTTTTACCTCTAACTTTACCATCTTCTTTAAGATTGTTGAAGACCTTCAAGAGATAACAATCTGTGACCTGTAAATCACATTTTTAATAATTCATTCAATACTCGGTAATAGATTTGAAAATCATGCAATTATCCAAGAATGATATCCGTCAAGTTGGCTTCTGAGAAAGGATATCACCATCTCCAAAACTCCATGAAACCTGCTTACGCTCTGGTGCTTATGACAGTTATCCCTGGCCAGTCTCAGGGGGTTGGATCTCTCTTCTTAATCATATTTTTTCATGTATGGCTTTTTATTTTTCCACTGTAGTTTTAAAGTGAGAATTATATAATAAAGCTCATAAGTTTTTAAAGATATTAACACATAATTCTTGTACATATTCATCAGGTGCAGTGTGATGTTATAGTGCACTTGCAAAATATGCAGTGATGAAATCAGGGAAATTAGCACCTCACTCTCCTCAACCATTTACTATTTTTGTGATGGAACATAAAATTCCTCCTTTCCAGTTATTGTGAAGCATAAAATAAAGCTTGCCTATGGTTCCCTATGACCCCAGGAATTATTTCTGTAAGCTGTATTTTAGAATATTTTTAATTTTTTATTAGTACATGTTTGCAGTAATACATTCCTCCCGGGCAGTGGCACATGCAGACAACAGCCTTAATTCTGTTTTCCTCCCCCTCCCTATTTTCTATTGTGTATCTTTTATTTTGCTCTTTTTGTGCTTTGAGTTTCTCATAAAAGTGAAACTGTGTGATATTTAAGGTTGTGTGTCTGATTTATTCCACTTAACTTGCATTTTCCTACAGATAACACCATGTTACCCTCCTTTAAGGCCGAAACAGTCCTGCACAGAGTGTACATATCATACTTTCTTTTTCTGTGCAGCTATTGATGGAAATAAAGGCCATGTCCGATATTTAGCTGTTTCGAAGCTATAAAGATGAGTATGCGTGATCACTGTAACATAATGTTTTTAACTTTTAATTTCTATCTCTTTTTCCTCATATTTTGGGAGTTTCCGCAAATTTATCTTATTCATTATCGACTTAATTCTTAGGACCATTATATTGCAAAACTTAGTTTTAAACTGTTATGACTCGCACTTTTTTCTTGTCCAGCACTTCGTCTTTTTACATAACAATTCACCGTCACTGCTGTACAGAAAGCTGTGTCCTTGAATATTTCCGCGGATATGAATTAAACCCATCTCCCTTCCTTCCACGATCCCTTTTCTCTAGATACAATGACATGTTTGTTTGGTGCTTGTCTTTCATGATGCACGTTTACCTCGATTATCTAGAGAGTTCTACATACATTTCCTGTCTGCATTTTTATTGTCTTAGTACTTCTTTGCAGCGCATAATGATAGCGTTCCTCACGGGAAGCTGGTGCATATCTGTGGTGTTTCGCCGTCCTTTTCACACCCTCCACGCTCCTTCCCTCCATTCTACATCTTGTGGTCTTCTTCCCATCTGCGAATGAATGATCTATCTCCCCAACTCCTATTGTCCATCTCTTACTTTGGCCTTTAATTTATTTATGCTTTAATATTTATATCAGAAAATCCATATAACATTTAAGTTCCTGTGTCTGATTTATTTCGCTTAACAGAATGTTCTCAAGGTGCGTCCATTTTCCTATAAATTACTCAAATATGTTATTCCTTTCCTGAGTATGTTGCATACAGCCCGCAGAATGTCACTTACATTGCAATTTGCTTCCTAAAACTTCACAGTCAGATGTAGAGGATGTTTCTGAGACCTGTGTATTTACCTGTGTGAGCTACCAGTTGGCTCTATTTTAGATTGATTTGGTATGAAAGAAACAGGTGCATCTTGCAGTGCAGTTGACATTTCTCTGCGGAGTGTTGTATTTCCCCCTCTCTGTTTCTAAGGGGAGCCTTGGAATTCCAGTGTTAGTGCCAATTCTGCTTTGGTTTTCTTCCCAGTCTCTCATACATAATGGGACATGTCCTCAACACCACGCTCACTTTCAAAACTAAAGTGAAAACACAATTAATTTATCTTCAGTTCAATTGTGATCTTAGATGCCTCAATATACATCTCACATCTACTTATTAACAATGCAATTTCTTTAATTAACACGCAATGCTACTTGTTCTCATTTTCTACAGTTTATAGCCAATTAGTACACAGCATCCTGAAATACCCAGTCATTATCTCAAGGTTAAATAGGTCTAAAGGACAAGGACTAGCAAGGTTCTTTGCTCAGGCTGTTAGAACAAAAGCTGCTACCAAGGTGTTGGCTAGTGCTAGGGTGTCATCTCAGGCTCATGCTCTTCCCAGGTTGTTCGCATCACTACCAGAATTACTGAGGTGACAGGACTGAAGTCTGTGGTTGCTTTCAGCTCCCAGAAGCTACCTGCATTCTTGTTGCAGGGCTTCTCCAACTCAAAAGGGAAAATGGAGAGCTGAGTCTTGCTACTGTCCCTCAACTCTCTCTCATTTTTCTTACCTCTGATTTCCAGGCTGCTGTTTAGGAATTTCCCTTACCGGATGAACTTACCCATGACTTCCCTTGAGTTAATGGAAATAACGAGGAACCTTAATTACATCTGCCATCATGCCTTTTGCTTATAATACAATATCATCATCAAAGCGGTACCTTCCCCCACCACAGGTCACTCCCATAACAGCATGAGTATGTGGTGAAGATTTTATGGTCATCACAGCTCCATATTTGATTCTCTACTTTGCACTTATAGCTCAGTTTAAGGGTCAGTGTGGATAAATAGCATTGCAAAACCAGCTTGGTCACAATATATTAAAAAAACTTATTATCTGGATTATTTGAAATGGGAAAAGGTGATGATTTGAAATACTATTCTCTATTCCAATTCAAAGGAACAATTTTCTCAAAGTTTATGTGAAATCATCAAAATGTGGCAAAACCTCAAAAAAGTTGAGGGAGAATTGCTCAGTCTGTGTTTCTTGCTCCTTTCCCCTTGGTTCGTCTATAAATGGCATCTCACGCGCTCTCCAGTGGACAGTCAGAGCCTGCGCTCTCCAGGCAGCCTCCCACTTCCGCCAGCACTGTGAGCCTTTCCGTGCTGCTGCTGCTGAACCTGTGTCTGTCCCAGGCCTCAAGCTTGGGCTGCTGGTCCTACCAGTGCTGTGGCCTAAAAGAGACACCAGCAATTTTCCTCCGAGGACATTTATAAATTATTGCTTTGATTTTTTACAGTTTGGGGAAGACCCGGTATAGATTGTCATAAAAGTTCACTGAAAATATGAGAACGGAGTGGCATTGTAATTTCAGGAAATGTGTAACTATCTCGCTGTTCTCACTGTTCACAGATTCCAGCCCACAGTCATGAGTCCTTACAATTTCTAACTCCTAGCAAATCTCAGTCGTGAGATATAGCTTTCTTCAAGCTTTAAAAACTCTCTCCAACATGTACATGGACAAAAACAGAATAGATAGTTTCTTTCTTCCAGTCCAAAGGGTCCATTTTCCCTCTTTATTTTATTCCTCTTGACCTATATTTTTTAGGACAACTTCCAATGGGAATGGATCTCTTTGATTTTTGAGTGGGATTAAGAAACAGTACCATATTTAATTAAGCATTTAACATATAAATTCAGAACATAGAAGCTCTAGACAGATCAGAGCAGTGGGGTGATGTCAGAGTAGCTACGGGATTAATGAGTTTAAGAAGGTGTGATGCCCACTGAATTCTTGAAGCTGAATCCTGCAGCTGTAGCTGCTTCCCATGATACATTAGCTGCTTCCTCACATGGAACACCTGACCAAGAACTAGAGCTGGGTCTCACGACCCTCTTGAATGTTTGTCTCCATTAGCTTCCTGTCAGAAGAAAAAGCAACAGGAAAATAAAGACAGGCAGATTTCTTCAATAAATCCAAATTTCAATTAGCACAGTTTCCAATCCTTAGTTCCCTCCTCTTGATGTTGGGTGGAAGGTGTGAAGATTTTATCACTTCCACATTCATGTTATATTACATGGTTCAGGGATTTCATAGGTTTTGTTTTTTTTTTTTGTACCGGGAATTGAACTCACAACCTTGTACCTACTGGGCATGTGCTGGGCCACTGAGCTGTATCCCTGGCTTCATAGATATTCTTAAATCCCTAATAAATTTACTATGCAATAATCAAAAGAAATCAGCCTGGGGTGTACCTGATTGAATCAGCTGCGTCTTCAAAAGCAATTAGACAGAGTTGGGCTTGAAGTGTTCCCCTCTCATTGAAAGAATTCACGCTAATGTCTTAAACTTATGGAGAGAATGACATACTGTGGATAGGGAGAGGTCTCTGGGAGCTGAGAACCCAGGGTACAGACTGCATGGAATTAAGAGTGTCAGACAGAGTCGGGAGCTGAACATTCTTAATATAGAGTGACTTTCAAAGAAGACCCCAAGATGCACAGGAAAGTACTCCACCTTTAGGATCTTGCCTTCAGCATTGTGAGATACACAGCACAGAATCTAGCCAGAGTCTACCCATTTCCTTCAAGTCAGAAACTGAGATAATAGATTTATGTTACTTAAAGGTGCTCAATTTGTGATAATTAACTTTGCAGGAAAAGAAAAGCCCAAAGGGCCAAACAAAATAAAACCCCAACAAAAACCCAGAATACAATGGCTTTTCAACTCGTCTCTTACAAATATATTTGTGCACACTCAATTGGTGGAAACCTTTTAAAGGCAGTCTTAATGTAGTTCTTGGCTTCTAGTGCTGTGGTATTAGAAAATATATTAAAAAAAGAGGGGACTAGGTTTCAGGCAACAATAGACAATATTCCATGTAGATAATATCTGGTTATTTCAAAGGAAGTCTGGTTTTAAAAATAAACATGTGGTTACATCCTGTTTACTCAATACCATATAATTATCCCAAATCGGTATATTCCACATGTCTGGTTTTATAGTTAAAAATAGTGCCATTTATAAGACGTCAATATTGCTGTCTGGGTTCCATGTTATCCAGGCTGCCTCTGGTCTTTTCATACTTGCTTCTCTAAGGTGAAGGGAATAACAGGAATGTACATCCTTGCAGAACTTTTTGAACACTAAGGGTTCAACAGTATACACCAATACACATAACAGATAAGTAACGGTTTGCACCCAAGCATACCCAGAATTCGTAGTTAGGAGATGACCAAGTCTATATTTTTACGTGATTATGTTTTATCATTTTAGCAGATGAGACAAACTCCTTAGGCTTATGTCTCCTCAATTCTTCTTAATTTTGCTTTTCCTTACAGATTCGGGGACATTTATAAAGCTAGCTCTCTTTTTGTGAGTTGTCTTGATAGTTTGAACCTCTTAGATAATTTCTGAGTGCAGATAGTTAGGGTAGAGCTAAGGTAGTGGTTTGGGCTCACGTCTCATGAAACTGTAGTCACTGGAGACCAGACAAGGCAGGAGAATCTTCTCAATTCATGCATACAAACATTGGTAGGGGGTACCACAGCCTCACCATATGGCTTCTCCATAATTCTGTCCATAACTTTCCAAGAATGAGTGATGGGAGAGAGAGGTCTTGTATAGAAAGGAGTAACCCTAACAGAAATCTCTGTGGCTCTTTAGTCCTTAATCCTGAAGTACCGTACTATCATTTCTGCCATATTCTGTTGGCCATAAATGAGTCACTATGTCCACGCCCAGCCCTCACTTACTGAGCAAGCAGGGCAGCCACGCAAAGGTGTAAACATCAGAAGATGCAGGGCAGTGGAGACTGCCGTGGAAGCTCCTTACCTCCATGTGAATTTTTCCATAAAACTGACAGGAGATTGAAAGATGGGAGGGGCCTACTCAGGGTGATTTGACTTGCAAAGCTGATCGAGCTGGCTGAATATATTGAAATCTGGTTCCAATCATGCTCATCTTTTAAGTTTCCCAAACATATATCGAAATTACAATTTGTGTTCTGCTTTCTGTTTTTTCCTTCACAGTTCATTGAGTTCTGTGTTTTTAGCTCAGTATGTGGCTTCCCAGAATAAGATGATATTTTCCAGTTTCTCCTGAAGCTAGGACTAGCACCTCAAGGAAATGAAGAGCTGATGGTAACTTGGAAGTAATGCTCTTTTGTTTCCAGTAGTTTTCATTTAATGATTGCAGTATAAACATGAGGATATGAGGTAGGCTTTTTTTTTTTTAAGCTGTGAATAACAAGGGGAGAAGTTAGGATGAGTACAGGCATTAACCTCATGTAGGTGCTTGCCTGGGTCTGCTTCGCTTCTATCAAGATCTTTAGAAAAATATCCACTTTGTGTTCATCTAAGCCGAAACTACTTTTTCTGTTTGATGGAGTAGGCAGATTCATATTCTATGCTTTTCAAACTCTTTTGATCTCTGTCCTTAGGTAAAAATACATTATCAGTTGCTATTCAGTGTATATGCAAATACCGTATATATCTAATGGGAAAGTTTTACAAAACTAATCTTAACTATACACATTCTGATGTGTTCTACTTTATCCTAATCTATTCCATTTTGTTTTATTTTATTCCATTCTATTCAATTAAGACAAATAATGCTGGTTGCTAAGTCACTAAATCTATGTCATGCCTCATTAACGGCTTACATTGCGCAGTGTGAGAAACGCCGCCCAGTGCAAGTGGTAAAGTAGGAGTGACCTCCCCGGGTAAAGTGCCCTATGACAGAACTTCCCCTCCACACCACTGAATAGAGTCCTGGGATCTTTCAGGAGTAGCCAACTTAAAATTGTAAGCATAGATCTCCTATGCTAAAATTTCAAGCAGTTTATCCTGATTTAAATTGCAAGTCAAATTTTAATTTTCCAGGCTTTATTCATTCTGGAAAGTGTACTGAGTAACTTGTATTTAATCAGTTTTGTGCTAGATGAATGAGAAGTTCTTCCTCCAAGAAGCTGTAGTATATCTGAATGGTCAGGTAGGTATATAGATTAAAACAGAATGCTCCTGTTGGCCAATCTCTTCTCTTCTTTCTCGCTCATTTCTTGGAATCTGTTAACCATCTAAAATGAGGGAAGAGTAGGAAGGAATCACCACAATTGTAATTGAAACACAACTACAGATGAGATAGTGAAATAGCACATGTTTGTGGGTTTGCAAACAAGAAAATAATGATAGTAAAACATCACAGAGGCACAGGAAGAGAGACTGACCCCTGCCTGGACTTGGTACCTTTTCTACAAAGCACCCTGGAGTGGAAAACTTCACAATATGTAGATTGGAATCGAGACATTGGAGTTAACAAGCCCAAGTTTTTTTCTCCTTTTCTTGTACACAGAGTGTGGGTGTAACATTACAAATGTGCACATGCGGGATTATGTGATAAACATTGTAATTCTGAGGTCTAAGTGTCAAGTTTGCCTGTTTATGGTGACTTAATACAGTGAAAAAAATCTTGCATAGCTTGAATGCTTAAAATCCCTTTGTCACTTCCAATATCTCTGACATTTTAAAGTAAATGATCTATCACAGTGTTTTCAAACTAAATCTTAGGAATGTATTTACTTGTCTACTTTGTATTAATGCCTCTATCTTGGAAGAATTATCTCAAAAGTGGCAGGAATGTGCCCTTGTAACAAGTACCTTATGAGTAAAAACAGGGTTCAGACAGTAGAAATTATTCCTTATGTAGATGGACAGCATGTGTGGACATCTGATGTTAATCTGTGATCCAGAGTTGAAGATGATAGTAAAGATTCCTCAGTTGAAACTGTTGAAATAAAGTCACATCCGTGAGCTGTAAAGAGAAAGAGGCAAAGCATGGAACTCTGAATTCCTGCTTGCTCTGTATTAATGTGCAGGTCCGCTTAGCGTGTATCTCCTTGGAAATGGAACCACAACACATTCAGAATATCTTATAGAGGATGGAAGAAAACAGGGTATTTAAGTAGTGGCCAAGAACAACCTGATGTTCTCAGCTACAAATTGAAAGTGAAGGTTACTTTCTTGTAGACTTTATCTTAAAGCAGTAAAACGGGTAACTGCAGCTACAACTGCAAGTATTGATTTTGTAATTTCAGCAAATTAAGAACAAGACAGAAAACCTATTAAACCTTTCCACTGATTGCCAGGGTATGTTTTGGTGTTTCTGAGGGTGACATTAAAATTACATACACCTGTCTCTTTGAAGCAAAACATATACATTATACAAAAGATGCTTTATATAATTTGGTAAGTATGTGTACTTTCACCTTTGATATGTGAGAATTGCAAAGCCTGATATTATGAATGTCAAACAGTATGTCTAATTTCCATAGACTTTCATAAATTGAGGTTCAAGTTAGATGTACATTTATTACATTTTAATATATTAAACTTTTCAAAGACCCAGAAGACTTTTGTAATAAAAATGTAGAAAGAAAGTGTAACAATAATGTTACATGTCAGAACACTAAGAGTACTGACTACACAAAAATATATTACAAGGTATTGAAAAGGGTCCAACTGCATTTTCACGCACAAGAGTGAAACACACCTATTTCATAATTTTGTGAGATATACAAAAATTTGAAAATGAGCATTTAAACTTTCTGAAGTGAATATATTAAAATTTACATTAATCATGAAGCCAAAGAAGAAACTGGTTTTGAAAAAATTGATAATAGAATGAATAACCTCCAGTTAAAATAAGTTCAAGAATTTTACATATTTCTTTTCACTCCATCTCTAATATCATATTCCTTAGTAGGTGGATGATGATGGAGAAGATAAACTATTAAAAACCAAACAAACCAGACAAAAATATAACAAACAGTAGATTCTAGATTTCACTGATTTAGTGATTCAACCCTACATGGATATGTTTATTTTTAATCTTTCAGTATCCTTTCTTCATCATGTCAGTTTTGCCTTAATGACTGAAAAACAATTTCAATGTTTAAATAAGACCAAAAAATGTTCATTCAAAGTAAATGTGTAGCTTTTTGCTACTTTCTTAGAATGAAAAACTCTTTCTAGGAAGACTTCTAGAATATTTACATGTTTTGTCGATATTTACATCCATGTTTTGTTGATCAAAATTTTAGCAAATCATTATGACTTCACTATTCTCTGATAATGGAACAAATTATTTAACATTTTGAACCCAATCAGGGCTCTTGCTACCAAGAATATTGATTTGGAGTAGTCTAGCACAGTGACTGTCAAAGGGTCCCTCATTAAAATGAGCATACTGATAAATAATATGGCAGTACTTTGAGATATCATTGGTAGTTGAAGTAGTACAATCTAGACGTTACATTCATAAATTTACAAGGGCAAAAAATTTACCTAAAAATTCCATGTATCTTCAAAAAGATGAATGAGCATATATGGACCAGTAATACTTTATGCCATAATATATGAATATTTTTGTGATAGGAGAAAAATGATATTTCAAATAATTCTACAAAATTTCAGTAAGATTTAAATGAATCACTCAGACAAGTGTTTTGCAGGTTTTTGTTTAAATTCTCAGTTCTGCTTGTTTTAATTCTGCCATTTGGTAGTTTGTGGTTATATCATCAGTTGTGAGAATGGTTGACCTTCTTGCTATACAGAAAAATAAACCTTTTAACAACAACAAGAGAGGCACTTTAATGTCACGATATTTTTGGAAAATGAGTGAGGTAAGCAGTGAAGTCTTCCTCCCAGTGAAGAAAGTCAAATGGCACTGGGCAGCATATGTCAATCAAATCCCAACTGGGTGATATTGAGATGCGGAAGATTTTAATTATTCTTAGGTATGCGGGCTCTCTGGATAGACAAGCAGGGACACAGAATTTTAACCAGCAAATTGTTCCGATCATGATAGTCAGTGTTGGGCTCCGCTAGATGCACCAGTTGAGTAAGGCGCGAGCTCTACCTCACGTTGACAGGCTCACCCGTTTGTTGTCTCATTCACAAACATTTATTTACAATTTGTTAGGTGCTTAGCACCGCTTGAAAGACAATGTGAATCAAATAATTGTTGTTTTGTGTGTGTGTTACTTTCCATCGCTGCGAGAAAAGTATCTGAGAAAACAAACTTAGAGGAAGTTTATTTTGGTTTCCGGTATCAGAGATTCCAGTCCATGGCCACTTGCCTGCGGTTCTTTTGCCCTACTGTGGGGTGGAACCATTGCAGGAGAAAGGTGCGCTGCAGGAGAGCTGTCACACTCTGATAACCAGGAAGCAGTGGGGAAGAAGAGTTTATGCTGGAAAGTTTGCTCCTTCTGCTGCCGTTCCATCCATGTCCTAGTGATGGGATGGTGCTGCCCGCTTCTGGGAGAAGCCTCTTCCCTTATTTGCTGTTTACATGCCAAGAATCTCTGGAAATACTCTCATAGACATGACCAAAAGAACACTTTGCTAATTTCCCAGGTCTCTTTCAATCCAATCAAGATTAAACATCTCTCTCTTGAATCGGGTGTAGATAAGGGAAGCTATGGAAAAAATTTTCATTCTGGTGCAATTACTTTTACATTCATCAATTACTTTCTTCAAATAAGTTTGTTACTTTTATAATTGGAATAGCATCAGCATTTCTCTGCTTTCATATTCCATCATATTTTTTATTTTAAAGATGAAAGAAAGAAAACATCTTACCAAACACACATACATTTAGAAAATAACACAAAAACAATACAAGCGATATAGAATCTCAGACAAGGTGGTAGGAAATTAACAATGGTTGTTGTGTTACATATTGATATCTTCAATTTGGATACTCAGATAAACAAATATAGACATGTATGATTGATCAAACACTTAAACATTAACTGTTCCCTTCATAATTGTTTTTTCTTTACTCTTTCAGGTACTTACACTAGGGTGACAATATGATGTTTACACATGTGAGTCTGATTTATTTCACTTATGAGAATGGTATCTAGTTGCTTCCATTTACCTATAAAAGACTCGAGTTCATCTTTCTTTATAGCTTAGTAATACTCCATTGTATAAAATACCACATTTTTCTTATCCATTCCTCAACTGATGGACATTTAGGTTGTTTCCAAGATTTTGTTATGAAAAATTGTGCTGCTATAAACACGGATGCACATATATTGCTTTGGTATGATGTTTTTAATTCTTTTGGAAAAATATCCAGAAGAGGGATGAGTGGGTTAAATGGAACCTCTAATCCTAGTTTTTTGAGGAATCTCCAGACTGATTTCCAAAGTGGCTGCACCAGTCTACATTACTACCACTGAAAGGTACAATAGATATTGTGAAAAGGAAAGAAACTGCTCAATAGGATAAAAACAACTTGGATGAGGGAAAGGAGAAAAGAAGGAAAGAAGGAAGCAAAATAAACACACACACACACACACACACACACACACACACACACGCACACACACACACACACACGATAGCTAATATAATTGTGCTACTAATTTCTATTGATTTATTGGAAGGAACAGTTAATGTTTAATTGTTTGATCAATCTTTGGTACCTATAATTGGTAATCTGAGCAACTACTTTGAAGATAACAATAAGTAATATAACAACCATTGCTGAGTTCCTATCATCTTGTTTTGAAATTCTGTGTCTTTTTATAGTTTGTCTGTTGCTTTGTTTCTGATATTTTGCTTTTGTTCTTTTCCTTTTAAAATCATAATAAGAAAATCTAAACACACACACAAAAATAATTGTCAATAACGGGGAGTAATAAAGATAGAACTTAAAAACATGATGTGAAGTAAGGATCTCAGTCTTCAAGTGGAAAAATATCCAAATATATAAAAGAACATTAGAAAAACTACATACAAATACGTACAATCCCCAAAATATGTTTTTGATTAGCAATAATCACACCTCAGATAAACCTCACTGGCTATCATACTGCCCCTGCACAAAGCTTCCCCAAATATGTTGAATGGTCTTAAAGTATAGTACTAGAATTATTTTTGAAAGTATTCTATTATGTCTCAAAGAATTGTTTGTAGATGTTTGACCAAAAATTATGTAACTATTTTCAGAAAGATCATTCTATTGTTGAGTAATTGTTCAAGAATTCCCAATGGTATGCTATCGAAGCAGTAAATGATTATAACACAAAAAAAAGTTTTGGTGTTAAAACATTATTGAGTCGTGATCACTGCCAGTGCAGTCCACATTTGGCTCCTGTGTGCACTGTGAGCGGGTGGAAAACACGGAATCAGGTGGTCCACAATCTGCTGACACCACAGTTCACAGCTGAATACCGAGAGAACCAGGTAGTCCCCATCTACTTCTTGGGAGCAGAGTAGGTGATCCAGGATGTTGCCACCATTGCAATCTGTGTCTCTGCCCTCAGTGTGCCTGGGTCAGATGGGAGATTATGTCTCAAGGGGCCCATGAACCCACTAACACCAGAGTTTGTATCTGGGCTGTGTGTGTCTGTTGCCCAGAACTCCTGGAGATCACAGAAAAAGATGGTCCACGATCACCACCAGTGCAGCTCACGTCCGGTTCCTGCACGCACATCGAGCTGCCTGGAGACACAGAATCAGGTGGTCCACAGCTACATTCCCTGCTGTTC
The DNA here is from genome assembly GCA_004027595.1 of Dinomys branickii. Lineage (NCBI taxonomy): Eukaryota > Metazoa > Chordata > Mammalia > Rodentia > Dinomyidae > Dinomys > Dinomys branickii. Next base: position 34,762 of record PVLD010007804.1, read on the forward strand.
ACGTCTGGGCTCTACCTTTGCCATGAACTGCCTAGGGTCATAGGACCAAGTGGCCTGTGGTTTGCCAACAGTGCAAACCACTTCTGGGTCATAATTGTGCCCTAAGCTCTCAGGGGACACAGGGTCAGATTTTCTGTGATCTGATGACATCGTGGTTTATGTCTGAGACCTGGGAGAACTAGGTAAACTTCACCAACTACTGGAAGACCCCAGAATAAGCAGCACACCTCATTGGCCCCTGAAGGGGAAGTCTGACCATGAGGAAATCTAGGGATGCTAGAGACCATCGCTGAACTGACAGGGAGGATGGAAAGAGAGAGCTCTACCCCCAAAATCAAACATGACAAGATGAAGGACTACAACACAATCTCAGAACTCCACCCCATTCAGAACAAGCCCAGAAGACATCGACGTAGGAGAATATGGTGTACACATTCCTGAAATTGCTGAAACAATGGCAATGGAAGTAAAGAAACAACTCTATCAGGCCATAGAAGACATCAGATCAGAAATAATCTCCCAGACAACAATAATGAAAGAATTGCTTAGCACATCTAAGGAAGACATATATAAAATAATAGATGAGCATAGGAAACTGATGGAAATGTTAAATGAGCAATACAGGAAGGAAATAGAATGCATGAAATAGATTCATAGTGATATCTAGGAAATCAAAACTTCCACTGAAAGCTGGCAAAACTACTTGAATGAATCAGAAGATAGAATTTCAGATCTCAAAGACAGCATGACAGCTAACAATCGTGAAAGAAAGGATCTCTTAAAATCCAAAAGGAACCAGGAAAAATCAATTCAACAGCTGCAAGATGAGGCAAAGAGAAATAATGTAAGACTAACAGGAGTTAATGAAACAGCAGGAAGCAACATAAATTACATAAAAAGAATATTTGTATAAATAATAGCAGAAAATTTCCCAAGCATGGAAAGAGTCTGATGTGCAGGAACATGAGGCATATAGAACTCCAAATAGCCATAACCAAAATAAAACTACACCCAGACATACAATAATCAAGATCCCAGATCTCCAGCAAAAGAACAGAGTATGAAAAGCTGCTGCAGAAAAGAAACAGATCACCTATAAAGAAAAACTATCAGAATCACAGCAGACTTCTCAATACAAACCATCCATCTGAGAAGAGCTTGGAGCAAAGTCTTACAGGTTCTAAGACAAAACAGCTTCCAACGAAGATTGATGTATCCTGCCAGACTATCCTTTAAATTCAAAGGAGAAATAAAATATTTCTATGACAAAGAACAACTGAAGAACTTTATGAGTGCCAAGCCATCCTTACAAAGTGTACTAAAAGATATTCTAGAGAGAGAAAAGTCGGACCACATTTCAGGAACAACAAAGAAAAGAATCCTCAAGCAGAGGAAACAATTAAACTGGCAGAAAAAGTAGGAAACCAACAGTAAGTAAATAACATGACAATGATAAGCCAACACATATCAGTTATAACCATTAATGTAAATAACCTCAATTTAGCAGTTAAAAGAAACAGACTGAGAGAATGGATTAAGAAACAAAATAAAAAAATATGCTATATACAGGAAACACATTTTACTCAAAAGGAAATCCATAGACTGAAAGTCAAAGGATGGAAAACATTTCTCCATGCAACAGGAACCCAGAAAAAAGCAGGGGTAGCTATTATGTTTGCTGATAATGTAAACTTCAAACCAGAAACAATTAAAAGAGATAAAGAAGCTCACTACATATCTGTTAAGGGAAAACTGCAAGAAGAGATAATAATCATAAACATGTATGCACCACATATGGTAGCACAAAATTATATGACAGATCTTAACAGACGTGAAAAAGCAAATAATCAATAACCAAATAATCAATGACACTATTGTAGTGGGGGACCTAAACACCCCTTTGACACAAAGAGATGGGTCAACTGGACAAAAAAATCAGCAAAGAAGTAACAGAACTGAAACAAATCTGTGAACAAATGGACTTGATAGATGTATACAGTGTTCCACCACACAACATTAGAATACACATTTTTCTCAGCTACATATGGGACTTTCTCTAAGGTAGACCATATTCTAGCTCATAGAACATACCTACATAAATGCAAAAAATATTGAAATTATCCCATGCATATTATCTGATCACAGTATAACGAAACTGAAAATTAAGACAAAAGGTACTCCAAAAACTCTATATACACTTGGAAATTAAAAAACAACCCCCTGAACAATGAATGGGTAACAGAAGAAATTAAAAATGCCTACAAAAAGTGAAAATGTAAATACAACTTACTGGAATCTGCAGGATGCAATGAAAGAAGTGCTCAGAGGGAAATTTATAGTGTAGAACTCACACATAAGGGAAACAGAAAGAGAACAAATAAATAGCCTGCTGCTGCACCGCAAAATTTTAGAAAAAGGACAAGTCAAGCCCAAAGCCCAAAGAAAGGCAGAGATTATAAAGATCAGGGTAGAAACTAATGGAATGAAGACAAAGAAAGCACTACAAAAATTAAATGAATTTTCTCTGAAAGAATAAATCAGATTGATAGACCTCTAGTCAACCTTATCAAAAAAAGCAAGGAAAGAACTCAAAATCATGTAGTAAGTAATGAAAAGGATGAAATTACTATAGATCCTACAGAAATTCAGAAGATTATTAATACTTACCTTGAAAACATTTACTCAATTAGGATAGAAAACTCAGAAGAAATGGACAGATTCCCAGATATGTACAAGTTACCAAGGTTGAAAGAAAAAGACATAAAAATTCTGAGCCAACCAAATATCAATTAATGAGATTGAGAACATGATTAAAAATTTACCAACAAAGAAAGTCCCAGGCCCTGATGGATTCACAGCAGAATTCTTTTATGTTACTTCATTTTAAAAAATAAAAGAAGACAAACAGACATCCATTTACAAAATAGCACAAGAACAATACAAACAATACTGAATTACAGACAAAGAGGTAAGAAATAAAAAAAAAAAGTGGTTGTTGCATTACACATTGATATCTTCAAAGTGGTTTCTTAGGAAAACAAATAGAGACATGCAACACTGATCAAACAATTAATCATTAACTGATTCTTTCAGCAAAGCAAAGAAGTCAGCAGTACAACCATGTTAGCTGTCCTGTGTATACATAAGTACATAGTTTCCCCTTCTTTCTTTTCTCTTTTCCCTCATCCCAGTTGCTCTTTACTTTTGAGCTGTTTCCTTTCACTTCACAATGTATATTATACCTCTTAATTTTTATTCACTCTTTCAGGTTCTTATACTAGTGAGACAAAACATTACTTACACATGGAGGTCTGATTTATTTTACTTACAGGTATGGTCTCTTGTTGTGACCGTTTACCTGTAAAAGCCTCATGTTTATCTTCCTTTATAGCAGAATAATATTCCATTATATAAAAATGTCACAATTTTTTTATCCAATCCTGAGTGGATGGTCATTTGGGTTGCTTCCACAATTTAGCTATAACAGATTGTGCTTCTATAAACATGGGTGCACATATATCGCTATGATATGATGTTTTCAGATCTTCTGGGAAGATACCGAGAAGGAGAATAGCTGGTTTGAATGGGACCTCTAGACCTAGTTTGCTGATTTCCACAGTGGTTTCGCCAGTCTGCATTCTCAGCAGTGGAGAAGAGTTTCTATTTCTTCATAGCCTCGCCAGCATTTGTTATTGGTGGATTTCTTAATGATAGCCATTCTTACTGGGGTGAGATGAAATCTCATTAGTTTAATTTGCATTTCTCAACTGACTAATGATGTTGAACATTTTCTCATGTATTTGTTTGCCATTTGTATTTCCATATCTAAGAAGTGTGTGTTCATCTCAGATGCCCATTTCTGGATTTGTTCTTTGAATTTCGGGAGGCTGATGTTTGTTAATTCCTTATATGTTCTAGTTAGAACACCTTCGTCTGAGGGACAGTCAGCTAAAATTTTTTCCCAGTTTGTGGGTTTTATTTTTTCTCTTCACAGCAAAATGCTACAAATAATCATAGAAGATTTAGGCAAAACTCCTCAAACTCTTCAATGAAATTGAGAAGGAAGCAATTCTCCCTAACTCATTTCTGGAGGAAGTATTATACTGATACCAAAAACCAGAGAAAGAGCCACCCAAGAAAGAACCAATCTCCCTAATGAACTTAGATGCAAAGATACTCAATAAAATACTAGCAAATAGAATGCAGTGAATCATCAACAAAGACATATATAATGACCAAGTTGGACTCATTCCAGGAATGTAGGGATGGATCAATATTCACAAATCAATAAATATTATACATTATATCAATAGAACCAAAGACAGAAACCATCTGACCATCTCAATAGATGCAGAAAAAGCCTTCCACAAAGTCCAACATGCATGCATGATAAAAACTCTACAGAAAATAGGAATAAATGTTCTTTACCTCAGTCCAATCAAAGCCATCTATGACAAACCAACAGCCAACATCACACTAAATGGACAAAAACTAAAAGCTTTCACTTTAAGGTCAGGAACAAGACAATAATGTCCAGTGTCACCACTCCTATTCAAAATAGTTCTGGAAGCATTAGCCAGAGCAATTAGACAAGAGAGAGAAATAAAAGGAATAAGGATAGGAAAGGAAGAAGTAAAACTATCACTATTTGCAGATGACATGATACTTTACATGGAAGACTCCAAAAACTCCACAAAAAGACTCCTTGAATTAATCAACAAATTCATCGGTGTAGCTGGATACAAAGTCAACACTCAAAAGCAATAGTATTTCTATACACAAACAATAAACAGACTGAGAGAGAAACTAAGGAAACCATACATTTCACAATAGCATCCAAGAAATTAAAATATTTAGGAATCAATCTAGCAAAAGAAGTAAATGATCTATTCAATGAAAACTACAGTAATCTGAAAAAAGAGATTGACGAGGATTTAAGTAAATGGAAAAATATTCCTTGGTCATGGATAGGAAGAACCAACATTGTGAAAATGGCCATATGCCAAAAGTGTTGTACAGATTCAATGCAATCCCCAATGAAATATCATTAGCATACCTCATGGATACAGAGATAACATTTCTTAAATTCATCTGGAACCAGAAAAGACCCAGAATAGCAAAAGCAATCTTGGGCAACAAGGACAAGTCAGGGGGAATCACAATCCCTGACCTGAAATTATACTACAAAGCTACTGTAATAAAATCCACATGGTACTGGTTAAAAAACAGACCAGAAGATCAATGGAACAGACTGTAAGAAACAACCACAATCACAAACACAATCAGCCACCTAATCTTTGATAAAGGTGCCAAACAAGCTCACTGGAAAAAAGATAGCCTCTTTCATAAATGGTGCTGGAAAAATTTGCTTGCCATTTGCCAAAGCCTGAAAACAGATGCAAGTCTATCACTGTGCACCAAATTCAAGACAAAACTGATCACAGATCTCAACATTAGAACAGAAACACTAAATCTAATGGAAGAGAAGGTAGATAAAAGTCTTGAAGACATATGGGTAGGCAGAGACTTCATGAACAAAAACCAATCCACATTGGAAATATTTCAAAGAATCAACAACTGGGATTTCTTCTTACTGAAAAGTTTTGCACACCTAAAGAAATCACCAGCACATTAAAATGAAAACCCACATACTGGGAAAAAAATTTAGTTGGCTGTCCCTCAGACAAAGGTGTTCTAACTAGAACTATGAAAATTTAACAAATACTAACCCCCCTCAATTCAAAGACCCAATCCTAAAATGGGCATCTGAGATGAATACACACTTCGCAGATAAAAAAGTACAAATGACAAATAAATACATGAGAAAATGTTCAACATCATTAGTCAAGTGAGAAATGCAAATTAAAACAACGAGATCTCATTTCACCCCAGTAAGAATGGCTAGCATTAAGAAATCAACCAATAACAAATGCTGGCGAGGCTGTGGAGAAATAGGAACTCTTCTCCACTGCTGGGAATGCAGACTGGCGAAAGCACTGTGGAAAACAGTTTGGGGATTTCTAAGCAAACTAGGTCTAGAGGTCCCATCTAAACCAGCTATTCTCCTTCTTGGTATTTTTGCAGATCTGAAAACATCATATCATAGTGATATATGTGCACCCACGTTTATAGCAGCACAATTTTTCATAGCTAAATTGTGAAAGCAACCCAAATGTTCATCAACTCAGGATTGGATAAAAAAATTGTGACATTTTTATACAATGGAATATTATTCAGCTATAAAGAAAGATAAACAAGAAGGTTTTACGGGTAAATGGTCACAGTAAGAGACCATACCTGTAAGTAAAATAAATCAGACCTCCATGTGTAAGTAACGTTTTGTCTCACTAGTATAAGAACCTGAAAGAGTGAATAAAAATTAAGAGGTATGATATACATTGTGAAGTGAAAGGAAATAGCTCAAAAGTAAAGAGCAACTGGGATGAGGGAAAAGAGAAAAGAAAGAAGGGGAAAACTATGTATATATGTATATACAGTATAGCTAACACAGTTGTACTACTGACACATCACTTTACTGAAAGGAACAGTTAATGATTAATTATTTGATCAATTTTCCGTGTCTATATTTGTTTTCCTGAGTAACCACTTTAAAGTTATCAATATTTAATACAGCAACCATTGTTAATTCCCTGTCACCTTGTCTTTAATTCAGTATTGCTTGCATTTTTGTTGTTCTATTTTGTAAATGGTTATCTGTTTGTTAATATGTTTTCATTTGTTTATTTTTAAAATGAAAAGCAAAATTTTATTGAAATAAATTTGGTTTTATTTTTTGATTTTTATAAAATAATTATGTGAACCTCTCAAGTGGTTTTTATGATTATCAGCTGATTAACATCTTGAAAGAAATACTCAGGTATCTGATAGGAGAAAACATTTTGTTAAGTGTCTTAGATTAAACTGATAAAATGAAGTTTGTAAATTCCTGTACATTCTTATTCTACATAAGATCACGTGATGTATTTAAGTTTTAAACCATAAAAAAAGACACATTATACATTCTCAGAAAAAATACTGAGCAACATCATGTATAAACACAAAAGAGAAGATAATTAAAGTATTTTCTTAATAAAATATTTCCAAAATTTTCTCTGAAACATTCCTCTTAATATGAAATCATAAATATAGCCCAAATGGCACTGATGTCACCATATTGGGCATGTTATTTAATTTGAATTAATAGATTTGGTTAGGATGGAATTCATTTTGTACTGAAAACATTACCCCAATGCCACCATTTTTCTTCAAACGATGTAAGAAAAACACTTCAACATTAACCGTTCCTTCCAATAGAGCAATAAAAGTCGGTAACACAACTACGTCAGCTCCCCTGTGTGTACATATGGGCATATTTTCTCCTTTGTCTTATCTTTTCCCCCATCCCAGTTCTTTCCTTTTCAACAGTTTCCTTTCATTGCAAACTGTCTATTATGTGATAATTTCTGATGCATTATCATGTTTTCCAGTATGGAGGTTGTATCCAGGGCATCTTATATCCTAGGCAACCAGTCTACCTCTGAGCTACATCTCTGGCCCTTTCTGTTTATTTGTTTTTGACACGGGATCTCCGTAAGTTGCCCGGGCTGCTCTTACACTTGTGATCCTCCTCTCTCAGCCTTGAGAGTAGCTGGGACCGCAGGTACGCACCACCGACACTGGTACGAACACATTTTGAATTAAGTAGTAGAAAGAACAAATTATTTTGTTTCTATACAACATAGCATATACAATGGTTACTTAATGTCTTTTCATAAAACCAGAGTTTCTCCAGATATATCATATTAATATGTGGTAATCAGTCAAGATTACTCTTTTTAGTGTTCCTGATAAATATTACTAAATAATCAGAATATTTTCCATCTAAATCACAGGAAAGTTTGCAGCTGAAGCCAAATGTCTTCAGAATAGATCTTAACATAGTACTCCAGAAATTCATCACCATTCTATTAGAAAATTTGAAATTCATTATCCTAAAATGATAGCAACAACTCCTTCTACTCGTGTCTATGTTACTGTTTTATAAAAAGCTATTACTGGTTTCTTATACTTTGAATATTTAAAAACTCTCAAGTACATTTCCAAGTTTTGTCTACTAGCGATTGCAAAGACCAAAGGAAGGATTAAATCTTGCCAAAAAAACACAAAAAACAACAGAAGGAAAAGGATGAAGAGAAGGTGGAAGAGAAAGACAAAAACCTACCTGGAGAATAGACCTATTTACTTAATTATAAAATAAACTTTATTATATACAGGGATACTTATATGATTTTAATTAAAATAATACTTATATAAAGTTTTAAGATATAAAGCTTAACTAAAAAGGAAACTAAAAATTCTGTGAGTGTGAGAAGTTGATCATTTCTTCTGGGTGAAGAGATTGCAGTATTAAATCATGGGTGTGAGATGAGAGACATGGGGAGTCCACGATCCATTGGACACCTGAGCTTTCATAGCACGTTGGTAGAATTTCTCCTTGCAACTTTTCAACCAGGACATGGAGATTCTCTGTGGTTTTTAAAAATTTTCCTAGTTCCAAGAAGCACAATTGGGAAAGGCATAGCTAGGAACTGGTATACAGCCCTCTGAAACACCACCCTTGTCACCTTCGTGAATTTTGCTCTTTCCAACACTCCATCACACTAATCCAAAAAGAATTTCCTGAGGGAGGTCAGTGAAATCATGCGATTGCAAAGCACAGATGTATCGCCTATGTTAGGAGCATCATGTCCATTTAACTTTCCCTTTGGTCAGTGCAAAAAACCAGATGGGCCTTGTGAATCATTTTAGATTATCATAATGAAGAACGTGGTTGATTCCAATTATAGCTGCCCTTTGAACAGGAATTACGGTGTCTATGCTTTAAGCTCCTGTGCTGTATACTACAGAGCAAACAGAATGAACTCCAGCCCCTGGCATAAAGCTATTTGCTTACACAGAGCTCTCTCTGCCCATTTAATAAGGACACTCATCTGAATGAGGGGGTGGCATACAACTATACTTTAAATTACACCTATATCAGCTCCACGATGGGCCATAGTGTAACTGGTGGGAACCCTGAGCCTCTCAGTGCTTCACAGAACTTTGTACTGAACAATTCCTTTTCTAACAACATGCTAAATGGACTTGTAAAGCAAAACACTACAAAGTATTCTAAATACTTTAGAAAAGCATAAGCCAACTAGAGAATAGGACAGTAAGAATTAAATGTAGGCTCCTGCCACATTGAAGAAATGAGGATCAGTTTTGAGTGACTTTATCAAATACATGGTGCAAAGACAAGTTGTTGTAATTTGTTTTGATCTTTTTTTTTTTTTTTTTTTTTTGGTGGTACTGGGGATTGAACTCAGGACCCTGCGCCTGCTAGGCAGGCACTTATTCCACTGAGCTATATCCCCAGCCCTGTAATTTGTTTTGACCACTTGAAAGGAAAAAGCAAAATATTTGACTGCCTGTTTGGGTTTTGGAGGTCATGTGGACTATTTGAATATATGGTTTGAACCCCAAACTTAACCTGCTCTAGAGATTAAATTTAGGGCCTCAAATATGCTAAGCAAGCATTCTATGACTGAGCTACCTCCCTGTACCTTTAAAATTTTTATTTTGAGACAGTGTCTTTCCAAATTGCCTAGGCTAGAATTAAACTTGTGATCTTCCTGTCTCAGCCTCCAGAGCAGCTGGGGTTCAGGCCTGTAGCACCAGTCAGCATTTTACAGAAATTTATTTAGCTTCCATTTTGGAAGGACACATAAAAAAGAGATGATCAAGTCTAAGCCGCAGTTTAGGTTGAGAGCTTACGATCAATGATACTCAAAAAAAAACCCTTTTGCACTTCAAGACATTTTAAGGAGACCTTGGAGAGCACCAGTAGGAAAAAATATGAGAAAGATTCACGATTTTGTATGAAATTTTGTCAAACTCTGACAACAACAACTTTCTATTGGGTAAGTAGATTTTGGCTAATAAACACTGCCCAAGTCTGAATGCCTGATCTCAGAACATCATCTGAGTGTAAAACAGAAGCTGCTGTCACGAACTTGAAAGCTTCATCAAGGAACACAGCCACAGCATCTATCATTGCATTGGAACTGAGATGATCAGAGACCGTTTGTGGCTTCTTGTGCCCATAAATCGGCATATGTAATTGAGTGTGATTGTCTACTTATTAACTCAATAATGAATGAGTGGCAAAGGATATGAACCCATTAGAAATAAAGATGTGGATCATTGTACCCAGTAAGAAACACAGAAGGATGAAAGTGTTGGCAGAAGTTGAGGGAAATGAGTGATGGAAGAAAGGCATAATTAGTAAGTGTGCCCTTGATACCATTATAGAAAGAAAGACTACATCAACTCTACCAATTTTATATTAAAAGATATTACTTGTAACGCGTAAGGACCTTATCAAATTAATTTAAAGTAAGGAACTAAAGCTGAGCAGTGTACAGTGACAATCGAGTGACCTGATGAAGCTATGCTGCACACGAGCTGACCCTGTCCTACTCAGGCTCCTTTGCGCCATATTATGCTTCTGCACCGTCAGGGACACAGTTAGAGAATCTTGGCGGAGCAGCCCTTTAAAAAGCACAGGGCCTGGGAGCAGGGCATTGGCTGCTGGTCTAGAGCCAAGAACGCATGCAGTCTTTCTTCAGAGTAGAAAGCCGAGGTTTCGCTCTCTCTCTCACAGTGCTTGACTTAGGCCCAACCTTAAGAAAGAAACAGAGAAATGTATTTATAAAAACAGCAAACATTATCTCATCCCAATTTCTTTATTTGAATTAAAAATGACTTCATCCTTTTTGCCAAAGCTAATTGTTGGTTATTTGCCTATCGTTTTCATAATTTGAGAGCTTATTCTAGTGATTTTTCTCAGTTGAAGAATGTGTACTCTATCAAAGAAACAGCATTATCTCAGGAATTTCTATATGATACTTCTTCAGCTTCAAAAAGAAAGTCAGCTTGTTCCCTCTTCAGCACTGACCCGGATTGTGCATACCAAAATATAAGCTGATGATCAAACCCAAGGGAATGTTCTCCCATTTAATTTTGTCACATTTATTTTAATGGACTCCTAATAACATGTAGGACTATCCTATATTTAGTAGTCCTTCATTTTTGGTAATTTTACTAATGAAAGATGACAATAAAATGTTTTCATCTACATCTTTATACACCATGGTAAGTAGTACAATAGAATAAAAACTAAAAAAGTAAATTGCTAGATAAAGGACCATATAGCACTTTTAAATGCTTGCATTCAAGTATGGATTAATATCAATAAAATTTATCCATATATATTAAATGTACTATTTCAGTGATACAACTTTTTTCTCTTTTTATTCAATTCTTCATTTATGTGTCTCAGTTTATTTTTAACTATGCCATATTTTTATAGTTATCCTGAACGGACTTTAAGTTTATATATTTAAATTTAGTTATTGCTGACATCCTTGAACTGTCTTACAAGAAATTATACTTTTATTTGAACAAGATTATGCAAGTTGTATTTTGGATCAGGGGTCTGAAGAATCTAAATAAAAAAAAAAAACAAAAGACATGAAAATAACAGAATTAATTTGCCTCAGTGTAAAATGTTCCAATCACAATGTTTTCCTCAGACTGGGTAATTGTATTTTCTGAGAGGGTAGTCTTAGGACTAGTGTGTGAAGACAGTTTACTTCTCTCGATATCTCATATACTTTTCCAATTTTAGTAGTTTTCATTTGCTGCTCCTTTGCCTTCTCATGGTCACTTTTTATCCCAGCACTTCAACTGCGGATTTGATCTTGAAACTCCTGACGTGCACAAGGAGGTTCAGTTCTCCGCAGTCCTTCTAATTTTTTTCTGTCTCTGAAGTCTATTCTAGGGGCACACAGCCCTGAATTCACTGTGCTATTACAATAGCTGCCTGTTCTGTAAGCTCAGTTCTTCTTAGGAGAAATTTTATTCCTCAATGTCAAGAGAGGCAAACAGGTTATTTGAGAACATTATTATTGTTACTTAGAGGTTTGTGTCTGCAAGATTAAGATATAATAGTGTCCACTGCTGACAGCCGCTGCTGGGTACCTGGGTCTCAAGACAGAAGGGACTGTGAAAGGTACCTTCCAACTTTTAAAAACTATTTCAGGGATATTCTATGAGGTTGCATTAAACGTTTAATAGACTATTTGTACATTATCAAGTAAAGAAAAAACTTTCCTGCACTCTAAGGCAGATGGGAAATTTTAATACTCTCATAGAAGGGTGTCCTACAGTGAGAGTTCTTTCTCAGTCTATTTCTATAAATGGTGGGAAGGGAAAGAAACAGTTCTGGAGACTGTGAGAACAGATGCCATTTGTACACTGTTGGTGGAGATGTAAATTAATTCAACAGTATGGAGGTTCCTCAGAAAAGTAAAACTAGAGTTTTCACATATCCAGCAGTTCCACTTCTGACTATGTAACCAAAAAACTGAAATTAGTTTGTTGAAGTGGTATTGCTCTCCTGTGTTCCCTGCTGTATTCCTTACAATATCCAGGATTGATCTGTCTGCCAACAAAGAAAATGTGCCAAGCATATACGATGGAACATTACTCATCATTAGAAAGAGGGAGAACCCGGCATTTGTTATAATGTGGATGAACCTAGAAAACGTTATACTAAGGGACATAAATCAGATGTAGAAAGAAAATTGTCCTATGTAGAATGCTATTAAACAGTAGCCTTTTGTATATAAATTTGTGTGTGTGCGCGAGGGCACGCTAAGTGTCTGCTCTCTCTCCCTAAGCTATATTCCCAGCTCTACCTTTATTTCCTTGGAAGAAATAAAAGAAGCTGCTGCACTGCCTTAAAAGTTCAACTTATGACAAGATGAAAACATGGGAACTTATTATAAATATGCCCTTAAATTTATGATTGACAGTTAGTCAAACTGTTACCAAATTTTATCAACAGCAATATTACTGTCCAATATTGTTAGTTCCTTAGAAGCTCAATATTCTGATTTTTTCATGCTTAGACTTTTGCTCTGTATCCGTGTCTTAACTTGCTTGTGTTGCTCTCACTTCTCAGATGGTCTGTATCTCCTGACAAGACCTAGGCCAGGGTCCCTTTGCATGAGTTTCCCTTCAGCACTTTCCATTTGCTTTGCTGGCTACAGTTGATATGTTAGTCCCACCCGGCTCTTCTAGACTACATACCTCCTGTTCCAGTTAAATTAAGTAATTTAATTGGCCTTGCTGAGTCTGTCAGAACAAATAATCACTTAAAAATATCCTCTTGTCTTTCACGTCAAAGCTACATTGCCCTAACCAGCTAAACTTGGTATACTGCTGTTTTACTCTTGCATATAATTATTGAATTAAATATTTAACTAGAATGCTTAACCTGGTGCTAGCACACATAATACAAGGCAAATAAAAGTTAAGTTAAAAGAAAGAAAACTTCCAGGACAGCTATAGTTCAGATCCCCCAACCCCCACGGCTCACGTGACTGTACTGGAAGTGAGCAGAACTTTTCTGAGGGGAGCTCTAGGGCTCCGGTGTTGGGTAATCATGCATGACCTGCCTTTGAAATGGATACTGGGGCCCCAGCACCTCCTCTTCCTTTTTGAGCAGTTTGCTTTACCACGTACTTCCCACCCACGTGTACAGTGTCCACATTGTCCGGGAGCGTGGTGACCATGGGTTGAGAACTTTAAAACCATCAAACCTTTCTTCCTTGTAAGCTATCTCAGGTGCTTTCACAGTGACAGGAGCTGGCTGACATAGTGATTACTGATTGATTTCTATCTCAAATTTCTTCCAACACGTTGAGTATATGTGTGACTGAAAGATTGAAGATTCAGGTAATTGAACAGAATTTCCAGAAACAGATTTTACTAGTAAGTGAAAGAGGTAAACTCCAGTTTTCTGGGAAGAATAAAATTCTGCGAATCATTAAGTTCAAACCAAATTGAGAAAAATATATTTATTTGGGAGATTTGTTTTCCATTAAATACATATGTATCTCCAATGTCCTTGCATTTTGCATTAAAAAGGAGCTACTTTTTTCTTTTTACCTCGTTCTATTTCAGTGGCAGCTTAAAACATTCTGTTTCAAAGACAACACTGCAAGTTCTCTAGGGAGTGGTATTGCTCCGCTGAGCAATCTTTGATTAGATTGTAATGGAAAAATCCCTGCAGGTGATATAAAATGTGTACATATATTTGAATACATAAAATATGTATTTTTTATTTCATCCATCTCACTTCTAAATATGGACTTCTTTAGCATTCTGGTGCCAAAGTGATTGGATCATCTTGGGGGTAGATTTCAAAAGAGTGACAATTTTAGTTATTGGTGATGAAATAATTAGATTTATAAATTCTTTTGTAACCACAGAGTAAGTCTCAACAGTAATAATGAAAGCTGCTACTACATAGAATAAATAGAAATGGTGAAGAATACAGAAACGGAATCCAAAAATAGGTAACGCTCCTTCCCATTAAATGTTTCAATTATTAAGCATCATGCCGTTTCCTAGTTTAAATGACTTAAAGGGATTACATTATAGATTTATTGAGGGTATTGAAATTATATACAAAAGAAAGTTATGAAATCACTTCCTTTGACACTCAGAAGTTCAAGAATCTTAGATTTTACATTATATGTATATATATATGTAAACATACATTGTATGAAATGTGTTTCTACATATGTTCAGATTATGTTTTGAATGAAAAGCAATGCAAAAAAACTAGGATTATCTATTTGTTTAGATGTCACTTATTAAATTTCATTTTCCCCTGAGGTTATATTTATACTTGTGCTACATTGTTTGACATGAAGCATTGAGGAACCATGTCTAGAATTTGGTACAATTATAAGCGGTCATATTGTGATAAGCAGTCAGAGCTAATAAACTGCTTAGAGTACAGTAATACTTTTTGATTTATTTGTGAAGAAAAAAGATAGGGTTTAAATAATCCCTATTCACTACTTCATCCTAAAACATATATTGAAAACACTTATTTTGCATCTGGATAAGTATTTAAAGTATAATTGAACTTTTGACTTAGAATTAAAGGACTTAATGACATGAATACTGTATAAGCCATTGAATGTGTACAAAGGTTGCAGAGATGGCATCCGGTGGTCAACATCTTAATTACTGAAACAAACATCTTAAAAAATGATTAGCGCTTTTGCACATATCACGTTTGTGCTCCATTTTCTGTCTGGAGAGACTAGAAAATCCTGAAGTTTTAAGAAATTATTCTTTACTGTGGTAGAAATCTGTTACATCCATTATAGGCATTTAAAACATGCCACAGCATTTAATGTATTGGATTCAAGGACAGCTTTTGACATCTTTTCCCTGGTGCTTTCTTTAGAGCCGCTCACACTCCTGGAAGCACTAACAGTGTATGTCCCATTATCATGTGTCCTACAGCTAATTTACCATTGTTTCCTTAAGTTTGGAAAATGTACAAAATTACTGTCCAAAGCTACTGCTCTGCTTTGTATTTTGTGCTACTATTTTACACTTTCTAGACAGTTCTCCAAAGGTAAACAAGATAGTTTTTGATACTTGTAATAAATCTCATACAATTAGTGTGTGGTCTCAGAAATGTCTAGTCAATGAGTCTTGAAAGTATGTTGAATTTTAATATGAAACAGGGAAAATGTTTGGGATAATGGAGTTAAAACATGGATGTAGAAATGTCTATGGCATGTCTGTGGGTATTACGTAAAGTCTGTTTTGAAGCACAAAATAAAAACGCTGAATAAAAGAATTGTCACTGCATGTGTTTGACAATTCCAAGAACTGTATGTGTGTGTGTGTGTGTGTGTGTGTGTGTATCTTGAAGAAAGTTCAGCAAAGCAATGCCGTGCCTGCCCCTCAAAAAAGAGCCATGCCTTTACTAGACAGTATTTTGGGTGATGAGGGAATAACGGGAAGTACACATGAATGGTGGGTATTGGAACCAGTGTAAGGGATGCCTTCACAGCCAGGAAACGCGGGTATCTTGGACATTTATTATCATGTAGGACTGAAGACGTACTATTGTGTTCTTTCTATTCCCACTTAGCAGTTAACTTTGCTAAAGAAAAATTGGGTCAGAAAGGCAGGAGGCCAACTCCTGAAATTCATCATGAAATGTATTAATTATGGTTAAATATGACATTAATGACTGAAATCATGACACTGCTAACAGTGTGCGGTGTAATGTGGTACAAAGGGCACAGCCCTCACAGCTCAGTAAATCTCCGTTCTCTGTTAACTGGTTGTAGGACCATAAATAGGTCAATTTATGTCACTTAATTGCAGTTCTTCCATTTTTAAATTAACCTTTTAAGGTCTTTTTGTGATTAAAAACTGTATGATTTTATGATGAGTGCTTTATAATAAGATTTTTTCATAATCTGTTTCAAATATTGGTCAAAGAAAAGGGACTTAAAATGGAAAGAATTTCATGGCAAATCATTCAAGGTTGTATTCCTCAAGTCTTCTTAAATTATGTACTCTCGGGATTGTTCGGTAGTAATCATTGTGGATAATGTATTGGCATGGTGACTGTTCTTGCTACCGATAATTTTCTGATTTTATATCCTCCTTGTCTTCAACTTTAAAACAAGTAACATTTCTCTTTTGTGTATGTCTTACATAGATTTGAAGACACTAATACAAATTTTGTGATTTTTATATTAGAATTAATATGTGATACAGTATTTATAGTGATGTGTGCTTCATGAAAGAATAAGTCATGGATTGAAAAATCTTTTCATTAAATCATCTGAAGGAAGAACAATCTAGTTGTGGGACAGCAAATGTGCCTATGCTTATCATGCTGGAATTTTGCAACTGCCATATTGCTAATTTTTTTCCTACTTTCTCTTCTTCAGTAATTTATAAAGAAAAATTCTTCAAGGAGAAAGATTTTTGTGCATGCATAGAAACAATAAAGACCAAAACAAACTATTAGTAAACTGAATAAGAATTCTAAACCAACAAAGATTTATGTATCATACACTCTTTATTTTTACATGTTTTGGAGAGCAACACATTTTCCAGAGGTAATTTGTGAAAACGATATGAGATTTCTATTAAAATAATACCTTTATCTATTAAATTATATACATGTTACAAACAACAAAGATGATGACTGGGTTTTTTACAACTCATGGTAGCAGAAGACACAGCCGTGAATCCCCTTGGAATCCCCCGCCGCCTGTTTAGATATATCATCGCACCACCCTTACCACTTTCTGGGGCCGTTCTGGAACCCTTAGTTGCGGGATGTTTAACTGTACTGTGAGGCCACCTCAGCATCTTGAATCGATTCAATACTTTTGCTTTTGCGGTCATTTTGACTTTGAGGAAGAGCCAGACATCACATGGTGCAACACTCGCTGGATAAGAAGATACTGTAAAGATTTGATTTCATCAAATTATCGTAAACATCTGACCCAGGTAGTACAATCAAACAGTACAGTGAATGTTTAAACAAAAATGAATTATTACAGTAAAAAGCACATTGCCATTAATCCCCCTCAAAATATTAAAAATATTACTTGCTTTTTCAAACACATTTTGCCACCATTTTTGGAAATGTATCTTTGATTACAAGAAGTTTAAAATAAAAGTTTAAATATTCATCATATTTTTCAGTCATTCTTTATCCTCTAGTCCTTTTTTATCCATGCGACACACAATCCAAAATCTCTAATGGAAGCTGCAGATAGACCCCATCATGCTGTGCATTCTCTTGTATTACACATACACAAACTTATAATGAATTTTAACTAATAGATGAAGCATAGAAAAGGGCTGCCAACTAATAACAGGAGAACAATTAGAACAATATAACTGTGCTAAAAGTTGCATAAATACAGCCTCTGTTAAAATGTCTTTCCATGTACAGCAAGCAGTTTCTGGGTTCTCCTTGGCATGTCCAAATCGCCACCCTCATTACTTCTGCGCTTTGGCATCATTACTAAGTGAAACAGGGTTTCCGGGACGTGAGTCCTGCGCTGCGGCAACAGTTGTCTAATAATGGCGACAGTGACTGAGCGACCGAGAGGAGGACGGCGCACAGAGGGTGGAAGTTGCTCGGAGGGTTGGCGACACTGAGCTGGGTGAGGCGGGCTGCGCACTCAAGGGTGGTGCGCAAGCTTAAACTTAGAACTGTTTATCTCTGGAATTTTTCATGGAATATTTTCTGACCATTGTTGGTGGAAGGTAACTAAAGCTGCAGAATGTGAAGTATCTGATAAGCAGAGACCACTGCATAGATGCTTAGAAGCACAGTGCGTTTAGGAAAAACGTATCAATATATTGATGTTAATGACCAAGACTGGAGCAGAGTCAGTACGAGATAATGTTCTGGAGAGTCAACTTCTTTATGACTTTCATCTTATCAAGTACACGAGATAAATGACTTCTGTTTCAACCAAGCTCATCCCTCTCTCCAATTCATATCATGTGTGGAACGATTTCACCTGTGTACGTGCCTCCCACTCCCATCTGTGCGCGGGGTACGGCACGTCTGCTGAGCTAAAGGAATAGGATTCCAAATGCCCCACGCTCTAGCACCCACGCACACACACCCACAAATTGTAAATAGCTGTTATCACTTGTTAGGATAACTTAATTAAACTCGCTTTTTAAAAATCTATAATTCGTTAGTGATAAAATCTTGATTAGTACATTTTTCCTGCTAGGTGACCTTCTAATTTAATAGAAAATGAATTTTTAAATGGGGAAAAATGCCTGTGGCAGAGATTTTGTGCAAATGAAAAGAGTTTTCAACGCACACAGGGATATATTCCAGCCTAATTAGCAAGGGTGCAAATGAATTTTTATTTCATACACCAGAAGTGTCATTGATGAGCCACAGTGAAGAGTTTGAAATGCATTCAGATTGGCAGTGTGGGACCAAAATCTGTGGGAAAATCACAAGCTAATTCATTGATTGCCCCTTGGAAATTACTGCTGTTAATTGTTAGGTAATTAACATGGAGCTACAATTATATTGGCCTAAGGGCATGATTAATGTTCCAACATGTCACATTAGCAGCGGCTGGATTTTCAAAGCTTTTCTTGTCACATGCTTTCGGAGACAGATGGTATATTGTCTATGGAGCTTTTTTCTTTACTAAAGTTTATACTGAGAGCAAGTGTGTGAATTTTCTATTCTTACACCTCCTTTTATAGATATAAATTTAAACACAAAAATTTGAGGATATGGAATAGTACAATATCTGCTGATATATATGTTGTATAACATGTAATATACGCTTCAACCTAATATGTGTATTGTCAACAGGAAAGTTATTTTAATTTTATGTATTGACGTTATACCAAGGCTACTTGAATATGAAGATTGGCATTCTCCTTTGTAACACATCTTAAATTTGTTATGGTAAGAAGAAAAAAATGGTATGATGTAATATTTGCGACAACCAATATAATTTAAGCAAAAGCAAATAAATGTTACCACACAAATGGATTTTAGTAACAGTAAGAAGGAACACATTACTATCTCTACCTTCAACTCACTGTCTGCGTCACTTCTTTTATTGAAAGCTATGCACACATCAATGCCTCAGATCTTAATTTTAGCCTATTTTTAGTGGCATGAAATTTTCAGAGAAATCCTGTGACACAATGTTGGCCCAGAGATATTAAGGTTAAAAATGAATGGGCAGATTACATCAAATCGTTTGGCTTCCTCGAGGAAATCAACAACTGTCACTTAAAATTTAGGCTAAGATGTTACATTGTGGGTTAAGGATTTGCTTGTGCAAAGCCCCGTATGAAGGTTTCATCCCAATATTAAGGATTGTTAAACTGTACCACAATCTGAGGTTTGATTATCATATGATGAAAATGCTGATAGAAAAATAATTTCTAAAGCTTCAGCTGCTTTTACAATTGAAAAAATTCTTGGAAGTTAATTTTACTTACAGATAAATCAATTTTTTGCTGACCACATATGTGCAGGTATGGGTATATACAACAGTAATTTTAGAATACTTTCATTTGAAGCTTGTTTTAGCTGAAATGATTGAATAAAGTTTTCACAGCATTTTAATTTTCAGTACAAGTCACTATGGGCCTTTACCTCTTATGAGAAGATATATTCAAGACTAAAACCTAAATGAGTTCCAAAAATTTCTTAAGGTTTCCAAAGGTGATCTCTCTCATTCCTTTAAAAGTCCAATTAAGGCACATTATCTAAAAAGGTAGATGGATGTCTAGCAGTTCAAAGAGCAGCTTCTTTTATACATTTTTCTGTGAAAATTTGAGCTGTCATCACTCTTGGTAACCCCATACTGAGATCTTTGTTGTGACTGTAGTCTCCAGCTTTCATACTGATTTTTACTTCTTCCACAAATGACAGAAATCTTTATTATCTACAGTCAAGCCAGCTATTAACTTTAATGTCCATTAAAACTGAAAAGTTATGAAAAGAAGCCAGTACCCCTGTTATTCTTTAAAATAGAGAATTACTGAAATCTTGAATTTAAGCAATCTTGTGTTTAGATCTTTCTTCATTTCTTTTACATTCAAAATCATTTGTAATTGTTCAAATGCCTATTTTACTGCCAACTTGACATTTCACCTATGTTCCTCTTTTCTTTGCTTATTATAATTTTAAAAAATTCTCATCACATTGGAAAGAGCAGAATATTCAGTAAGGCTAACCTAGGTGCATACATTTTTATTGGAGGGGAACTTTTATAAAATGTCCTTTTTCATTCTATTTTAACAATGGATTTAAGGTAAAGCAAGGGATTCTGACTTTGATTACAAATTATGAGCAATAAGTTGTGTTTGAAAGTTCCCTTGGGAAAATGAAGCTATATCTACTTAATTACTTGAACAATAGGGGTCACTCTAATTCTTTTAAAATAAATTTATGGGAAGATTACTAGCTACAGATAAGGTTGTTTTTACAGATACATTAAGGGAGTGGATAAGGTCTTTTCTAAAACAAAAAGATCAATTAGTACATACTCAATTTTTATGTATGTGTATATTTATATAAAATAAACACACACATACACATAGTTAAGTAGAATTTAATATGACGATCATAGTTTCCCGTATTAGGCTGTTGGCATGTAGGACTGCCTGGTTTTAATTCCTGTGCCACATATCAAGGGTTTGGAGAAATTCCACAACTAACCGTTTTGGATGTTATTTGCAAATTGTTATTGCCTTTTCATATTTTATCCTAATTGTGACAATCCTTATGTATTTTTTAAAAGTCATGTATCAATAGTAACCAGAAGAATTTTTAATGTTAGATATAAAATGGCCATTTATTATAAACGTTGGTGTTGGTTTACCACTCACTGACCACCCTAGTTTAAAATGGGAAACAGAGCGAACGGGTCATGGAGAATGGCATAACACCATGGATTCGGCATTTTCAAACATACTATATTTTGATCCTAGCCTAAGGTCTCAAATTTACTAAGAGAGACAAATAGGAAGTAATGGTAGGCAGAAAAGAATATATTTCAAGTGAATCCAGAAAAGAGCAGATGAGCAGAATACATTTAGCAGGAAACCCCGAGTCTGTTAGCATCCATAGTGCTAGTTTTCTAGCTAACACAGGGCAGGGTTTTCCATGGAGAGAGATGGGTCAGGTACAGTAGTGAGTTAGAAAAGCTACAGGGAAAGTGAAAGAAGAGAAGACCCCGTGACACTAGGCCTCACAGTGTGTGCTTACGGTTTTTGGTGAGAGAGACTATGACAACCGATGAATAGGAATCCATACTGCAACCCTGACTGTGGTGATTCTTATTTAGTTTGATGAGGATGAAAGATATAAGATGTGATCATCTCATTTCTTACCATGTGTCACAACATTATCAGTTTAGCTTCCCTCATGCAAAAGAAACCCGAAACACATCAAAGTCAGACAACTATTTCTTGATTGGGAGTTTGGCACAAACACAGGGAAGGAATGATTTTAGGTGCTAGTTTTACATGGGTCAGCAAGGTGAAAGAAAAGAAGGCTGTGCATATAAAGCTTATGTTCTGTAGGAAACATGGATGAGAGAGAAGTTTTTTTCAATTTATTTTAAAAATAAAAGAAGGAAAACATATTAACAAACAGACATCCATTTACAAAATAGCATAAGAACACTACAAACAATACAGAGTTACAGACAAAGTGGAAGGAAATCAACAATGGTTGTTGTATTACGTATTGATATCTTCAGAGTGGCTACTCGGGAAAACAAATAGAGACATGCATATTTGTCAAACAAGTAATCATTAACTGTTCCTTTCAATAAAACAACAGAAGACAGTAGTACAACTGTTAGCTCGCCTGTATATACATACATACAGAATTTCCCCTTTTTTCCCTTCTCCTTTCCCACACCCCAGTTGCCCCTTACTTTTGATCATTTTCCTTTCATTTCACAAAGTCTATCATATCTCCTAGCTTTTATTCACTCTTTCAGGTTCTTATACTAGTGAGACAATATATTGCTTACACATGCACATCTGATTTATTTCACTTATGAGTATGGTCTCTAGTTGTGGCCATTTACCTACAAAAGCCTCGAGTTCATCTTTCTTTATAGCTGAATAATATTCTATTATATAAAAGTACCACAATTTTTTTTATCCAATCCTCAGTGGGTGGACATTTGGGTTGCTTCCCCAATTTAGCAATTACAAGTTGCACCTCTATGAACATGGGTGCATGTACATTGTTGCGATATGATATTTTCCCTGTCTGGGGAAATACCCAGACAGGGAATGGCTGGGTTGAATGGGACCACCAGACCTAGTTTGCTGAGGAAGCTCCAAACTGATTTCCACAGTGGTTTCCCCAGTCTGCATTGCCACCAGCAGTGAAGAGTTCTTATTTCTCCACAGCCTCACCAGCATTTGTTATTGGTTGATTTCTTAATGCTAGCCATTCTTACTGGGGTGAGATGAAATCTCAGTGTTGTTTTAATTTGCATTTCTTGAATGACTAATGATATTGAACACTTTCTCATGTATTTATTTGCCATTTGTATTTATTTATCTGAGAAGTTTGTATTCATCTCAGAGGCCCATTTCTGGATTGGGTCTTGGAATTTGGAGAGGGTGATGTTTTTTAATTCTTTATATGTTCCAGGTAGAAGACTTTTATCTGAGGGATGATCAGATAAAATATTTTCCCAATTTGTGCTGTTTTTTTTTTTTTTTTTTTTTTTTTTTTTTTTATTCTGCTAGTGATTTCTTTAGACGTGCAGAAAATTTTCAGTAGGAGGAGATCCCAGTTGTTGATTCTCTGAAGTATTTCATGGGCAGTTTAGTTTTTGTTCATGAACTCTCTGCCTACCCCTGTGTCTTCAAGGCTTTTACCTACTTTCTCTTCCAATAGATTTAGTGTTTGTGTTTTAATATTAAGATCTGTGATACATTTTGACTTGCATTTGGTGCATGGTGATAGACTTGGGTCTATTTTCAGTCTTCGGTACCTGGCAAGCCAATTTTTCCAGTACCATTTATTGAAGAGGCTATTGTTCCTCCAGTGAGTTTGTTTGGCCCCTTTATCAAAGATTAGATGGTTGAGTATGTTTGCGATTGTGTCTGTGTCTTCCAGTCTGTTCCATTGATCTTCTGGTCTGTTTTTTAGCCAGTACCAGGTTGATTTTATTACAGTAGCTTTGTAGTATAATTTCAGGTCAGGGACTGTAATTCCACCAGACTTGTCCTTGCACAGAATTGCCTTTGCTATTCTGGGTCTTTTCTGGTTCCAGATGAATTTAAGGAATGTTTTCTCTAGATCTGTGAGCTATGCTAACAGTAGTTTAATGGGAATTGCATTGAATCTGTACAACAATTTTGATAGTATGGCTATTTTCACAATGTTGGTTCTTCCTATCCATGAGCAAGGAATATTTTTCCATTTACTTAAATCCTCTTCAATCTCTTTTTTCAGAGTACTGTAGTTTTCATTGAATAGATCACGTACTTCTTTTGTTAGATTGATTCCTACATATTTCAGTTTCTTGGATGCTATTGTAAAAGGTATGGTTTCCTTATTTCTCTCAGTCTGTTTGTTGTTTGTGTATAGGATGCTATTGATTTTTGGGTGTTGACTTTGTATCCAGCTACACTGCTGAATCTGTTGATCAATTCAAGGAGTCTTCTCTTGGAGTTTTTGCGGTCTTCCATGTAAAGTATCATGCCATCTGCAAATAGTGATAGTTTTACTTCTTCCTTTCCTATCCTTATTCCTTTTATTTAAGAGAGAGATTTTAAAAAAGACAACAAATGAATGCAAGATCAGCAGTGCTGTGGGAGTAATCACAGTGCAATGGCACAGAAGTTACTGAGACAGAGTGGCTGCTTCGTGTGGCTTGGAGAAGTTCTCTCAAAGAAGGGGACAAAAAAATTGCTACCAGGATGATGAAAAGAAACAAGCTAGGTGAAGAGCTGGGGGACAGATATCTGAGGAAGAAGGAAGAGGGGTATAAAGGCCTGAAAGCGTTTTGACAGAAAACATTTGAAGAATTAGAATAATCCTTCCCATAAACCAATAGTTGAGTAAAGAATTTGGGGGTTGAACTGAATTCAACCTCTTATCAGCTCCTTATAGGAGTTTAGGATGGTTATTTAAGCATTCTGACCCTTAGCTATCTCTTTTTCTAAAATCTAATGACATCGTAAATAGCCAAACACACACACTCTAGGTAAGTAGCAAATGAGACATTTTGTCCTCTTCTGATTCATTTCTTCTACAATACATAGCTCTGGTGCATCCCAATTTAGCATAATTTTGTCAGGGGCCAGGGATATAACTTAGCGGCATAGTGTAAGGTCCTGAGTTCGACTCCTGATACCAAAGAAAAATAATAATTTTGTCAATCCTCAAATATATTGGGTGTTTATCTTTGCAATGAAAACCCCCTCATTTTTACATTAATTCAAAATTAGGGATGATTGAGATGAAAAAGAACCAAAATTTGAAGGGAAAATCCAAAATATTTCAATCTATGTAAGAAATGATCATGTTTGGGGAGAGCTGGTATCACAAATTCCATTTCTATATTAAGGAATTGCTAAATAAACTGCTTTATAGGTCTGCTAGCTTTGAGTGAGCCTTTTCAAATCAGTTAGTTGGTTTCCGTTATCATTGCTCTGTTTCTTATTTGCTTGTAGAATTACTTCTAAGTAACACTTTTCTCAACCTGTAACTCAAACACTTCCTTTGGCTCTTGCATTTCCAACAATCATTTTCTCAGCTTTTCTCCCCTCCTTCTTTTGCTGACAGTGTATCTCTTACTATCGAATTTCATTGCAGTTCCGTGCGCCTGTTCTTCAGGTGAAACCTCAGACCTCCTTTTCTTAAGTCTAACGACCGAAATAGATGCCTCAGCAGTCCCCCAAGTGATCTGACCTTTTCTGTCACTGACTGTATACATTTGCTTCTGTCACAGGCAAACAGATTTCAGTCATGATTTCGGAATGCAGACCACGGGGCTTCCTTGTATAATGGTACCCAGTGTACTCTTCCTCTCAGATTTTCCCACAACTTTCTTCTCCCTCTTTTTTATAATAGGCTGCACAGGACATTTCTTAAATGTTCCAAAGACTGTAAAGGGAAACAACCTTTTTTTATAGTCTGAGTCTATATTTCAGAATCTTTTCTTTCACATATGAAACAGGTAAGTTGTTAGTGTAGAATGTAATCTTACAAATAATGTAACCCAATACTACTTTACATAGTGAAATTAAAACATAAGATTTTAGGTTTTATTTGGAATTCATATATTCTACCTCTTATTCTATTTTCTTTGCAGTTCATCGGATGTCACTATAAAGTTACACTTTAGGACTTATAACTATAACCAGCAGTTGGCCTTTGCTTGTCTCTCATACGAATAAGTAAAAAGAAGTTAGACCTTGCGTTTGACAAGAATCACACAAAATTTTATTTTCTGAAGGGACTTTCAAAGTAAATGTAGAAAGAGAAAATATACATAGAGGAAGATGGACTGTTACGAACATAACTAGAAAAATAGATAGCATTAAAAGCTGAGTTAGAGGAAGAAACATAACAGATAAAAAGAAGAGTTGAGAATTATACACTCAAAATCTGATTTAGCCACATCTACCGGGCTGGTTTACTCTAACATAAAAATGACAATTTGCCGAAGTGTGTTTATATCGTCTGAAGGTTGGAAACTTTAGCCACTCAGCTATGCTCCTTTAGCAAATGACCTGGTGATACTGTGGAAGTTATTCTTCAAAATGCATTCTGGATACTTTGCTATCCCAATCTTATCTGAAATTTCATTTAAATGAAAATGAGTTCATTCTACTAATTAGTTGTTTATAAATATTCTATCTGTGGTAATCAAATGAATAGGTTATTTACCTAAATGAAAAATGCTAGCTAAATTATGCTTCAAATTATATTTTTCAATTGGTGACTGTGCACTCCATAAACATTTCCTCATTATATATTACATCTGACCTATCATTATAGATAACATCTATATATTGCAGCATATTATATATCATACTTTTATTATAATATAGATATATATAGATATGTAACTTCTCTTACATTTAAAACATTCTCCTTGCCTGAATCACTCTAGTTTTGGAAAGGATTATGGCTCAATTCCACCTCTCAAATTATGACAAATCAGAATATGTAACAAGGATTAAGCTAAATGTGTATTAAAAGAGAAAGAATTCACTGAGGCAAAACTAATCATCATTTAGATTATCAGTAGAAGATGATTAATAAATAAAGGATTGCATAAAAAGTTAAGTTGATGATGCATTTGTGTAGCCAAATGTTTTAGCTTTTACAAATGAAAAAAGTCCCTAAGCAGCTTATGGGAGAAAGTAATCATTCAAATTACAAACTTAAGAATTTCAAATTACATACTTCATCAAGTAGAGTCCATTTTAACTTACTGAGTAGATTTGGCATAACAGAATGAGATGATTACTTAGTGTTTCAAGTAAATGGAAAGCAGTCTTCCTGTGCATGCAATTTGTTTTCTGTATAATTGTTGTAGGTGATAACTTCGAGAATTGCTGAGAATGTGTTTCTAGAAGACAGTTTAAATGTTCTAAGTTATGTTCAAGAATATGCATTTTACAGATACTTTTGTTTTCCTTGGGAATTTTCCTTATTAGGTAAATTTTTAAGACTTCTACTTTTTTGAAATCTGATTTTATTAAATACATTTGGAAATAGTAGAAAAGATGCAAGTAAATATTTTTACTCACAGTGAATTCCTTGAGTCGAAGGCAAAACTCTGACTTAATGAATGATGCATGTGTGTTTGAAGTTAATTACATTGCATTGTGTATGTTAATTTTTTATTAATTTCTTGAGAAATTAAAAAAAATATATCATAAGTTTTTTTAATGCTTGTGAATGAACCCAGATTTTCACTTTTTTTTTTGTTTGTTTTTGAGAATGAGTCTTGCTTAGTTACCCAGATAGGACTCAAATTTGGAATCCTCCTGCCTCTGCTTTCCATGTACTGGGATTATAGCTGTGCACCAACATGTCAGTTTAAATGTGTGGTAATTTTCATTCCCTTTCAACTATCTGAAAGACCCTCAAAACTTTGAAGAAATTGTTCTGGGACTTTTTTTAATTCAGTGAAACAAGGCAAGGTAAATCAATATTACTGTGAAACTCAAAAAATATTTATTTCGATGTGAATATTCCACTCAAAAGTCTTCTTTGCTTTCTGCAAGTAATTTATGATATTATAAACCTCACAGCATAATCTCCTGGAGATTTAAAAAGGTCAACCAGTTAGACTATTTTAAAATTTCAATCTCAGACTCACTGGCAATTTTCCATGAGGTTTGGAAGTCTACTAAACTTTTTGGTAATTTATTATGCTAGAGAATACTTTTATTTTTGGTACCTGGAATCAAACTCAGGACCTTGTGCTTGCCAGGCAGGCACTTGTGCTGCTGAGCTATATTCCCAGCCTGCTATAGAATACTTTAAAACATTATCAAGGTTTTTCACGGTTATTGAAAGAAATTAAAAAATAATTATTTCCTAAGCCTGACTTTGAAACGTGTGACACATTGTCAGTCATCCTTATCTTTGAAAGACATTGCAGTTTGAATTTGACTTGTATGAATAATATTAATATTCTTGCCCGGGTAATAACCTGCTACCAGGATAAACACTGCCATTGTACCAAATGTAAAATCTAGCAGCCTGGGAGGGCAACTGATCTCAGCTTTAAAATATCAGTGTCGCAAATCAGAGTGGGCACCAAATAATGAAGAGGACTTCTGACTCTTTTTAACGCTGACTCTATGAAAATAAATGAAAGGAAGCCCGTTCCAATCAAGGACAAATTCTGAGCTCTGTAGCTGTGAGTTAGGCAGAATGTATTGCTGATTAAGCTTGGCAGTGTACTCTCTTTCATTATTTTAAATTTATATCATAGTATTTCCCAGTATAGTTTTCAGATTGCTTATGAAGGCCTTACATGAAACTATTTTTATTCAAATAGTTTTATTTTTCCTTACTGAGAAAGAAATTGTTATTCAGGTGCTGGGTGTAAGCTTGTGTTTGTAAGACTGAGAGCCAGCCCTTCTGTATTCTTTCAACTGTGCCGTTTCTTAGTGCAGCTTCATAAAGAAACACCAGTAGATCAGGGCAGACAATCTGGAAGTGGTTTCTGATTTACCACTCTCATGCTTTACATGCACTTGTAGCACAAAACTTTTTAATAGACACAGTTTTGAACATACATTTTGCCACCTATAGCTGATATATGTCACTATCTAGTAACTTTTGAGAATTTAATAACTAATAACTCAAGAATTTAAAAACATATCTTATACCTAAGGAGAGAAGATGCAAAAACAAAAAGAATGAAGAGAGTCTGCAAAATCATACAGGGTGTGGATGGGTTTGCCTGTGTTATTATTCCAACCTTTGTATCGGCCACTTTGAGACAGCTTTGACCTGCCAAAGAAACCTGAATTTCTATGTAAATTGCTATTCTTTCTGTTACGAATTTCTATTTAGTTGCTATTGAAATTATTTTTGATGCTTTTCAAAAAGTGTCCACCAATTCTCCAGTTGTACAAGGAAAACACTACCTAAAACTGTTTCAGGGACATGACAGGCATGTCATAAACATATCTAGTGAGTGTAAGTACTGTTAAATAAATTACTAGTGAGAGATTGTTTTCAGATATTTGTGAAATTCTAATGCCACTCTAGGCACTAAAATATAAAGATGAATTATAACCAACCAATATCCTTGTTGTATCAATTACTGCCTACTAGACGAACAGATTTAATACAAGATATACAAATATAAAAGAATTTACAGGATTGGTTTACAATGGGTGCCCCCCAAATCGGTGTGAAAGAGTTCAAAAGGTCTGTTTGCACACTGTAGATCTGAAAGATCCAGTCAAAGGCTTAGAGCTTAGCATAGTGTCCTGTGTGAGTCTGTATCAGGAGGCTGAAGAGTCTGCAAGAGAACCCTCAAGAGTCTTTGCTGGAGGCTGGAAAGTCTGTGCTGGAAGCCAGGAGGCGACTTCCAAGGGGAAAATGAAGATGCAGTCTCCTCTGAGGAAACGGAAGCAAGTCTTCCTTCTTCCTTACCCTTTTGTACCATCCTGGTGACAGTCCTCCCTGGTGAGAATGTCCCATGCTCAGAACTACACTGAGCCAACTTGTTTGGCCATTTCTTATTCAAGATGACACAATCAGTTAATTATCATACTTGACAATTTAGGTTCCTTAGGATTAATTGTATTAATACCAGAATTAATTGCTAGGGTATTATGGGCTAAAGTACTTTTAGCAAACTATGTAACTGAAAATTTTCTGTTTTACCACTTTACCCAAGCTCATGGATAAAGTAAACTGCACAATTAGAATGTGAAGCTAGGGGCTTCTCCTCAGGCCATGTTTTTAACAATTATCATTAAGAGTTCTTCCATAAATGGTTTTGTAAGTATCTTATGTGTGTTAATTTAATTTTCTTTCAGTTTAATATATATATATATATTTTTTTGTTTGTTTGTTTGTTTGTTTTTTGCAGTACTGGGGATCGAACTCAGGACCATGTATCCTAACCCCCTCCCCACCCTGTATTGTTTTCCAGCTGGAGAACAGCCAGACTGCATTCCATCAGCAGAGGCTCCTCCTAATGCTGTGGGCATTAGCCTCCTCGCCTGACATGTGGGTGCCGGTAGGAGCACAGAGCACCCAGTACACTAACAGCCAAGTACCCCTGCAAGGCGAGCACAGTTGTATTTTCATATGGAAATCTTCCCTTCTCTCAGGAAGTAGTCACATCCTCTTTGATATGTTTTCAGAGTACTATGATCAAACAAAGAAACAGAACACTGTGACTTTCACTGTGTCAGCTTCATTGCAGTGGCCCTTTGGTTTTATTTATAAGTTAACTGCACTTACACTAGATCTCAGATCCCTGACCCTTGGACAGTGACTTTTTGGTCCATTAGACCCCAGAGGCAAGTATCCCCGCCCATCTGCACTAAAGGGAGGCTGAGCACAGAGGAGCTAGAAATACTCAGTGGGCACCGGGACAAATACAAGTTGGGGTTAGTGGCGCTCAGGACTCATGCTGGTAAACACGTAGGAGATCCGTGCAAGGAAGCCTGGTTCATGAACTTAATTCCTTCCAAGATTCTGGTGGCAAACTGAGTTGGACAAGAACTGAGTCAGATACTTTTCTGACTTAACCAAAATGGAAGAAGGCTTGAATGAAGACAGTTGTAATGAGTAATTTAGGAGTGAGGTGTTCAGAATTCTATCTTTTGCCTCTTCTGGAATTGATTGGGGAACTTAGTCCCAGTACGAGTCTAGCGAAGCAAGAAAGGCATGGTCTGCTAGCTGGCTTCCTTTAGGTAACCCCCACATATGGCCTCTGTGTTGACAAGAGGTCCACCCAGAAGTTACTGGTCAGCTCTTAGAAATTCCTGGAGGTAAATCTGAGATTGCTTACTTTTATGAGAAAATTCTAGTCATGAGGAAACCCCATGGAGTTATTCTTATTTTAAGATTCACATTAAAAGAACTGTGGATTTCCTCGAATTCCACAGGTAGTCCTGAGGTTCTTGCCTTGAGATCATCAAAAACAAAAGTACCGGACCATCACTCTTGAGGCAACTTCAGGTTATGCCACTTCCTGCCCAGGACCTGTGTCAGACTTCATAGAGTTGTATTTTTTATGTGCAACTATGTATTACTACAACACAATAAAATGTAGTGTCCCACAGCAAACCGTTCTTTTGATTTATTTCCCTTTAGTTTTAGGCAAAGCACCATCTGTCCAGGATCCGTTCGTTAAGGCTGAGTTATCCTATTATTTGAGGACGCTATTGCCACGGTTTGTACTGTAAGAGGCCGCTTATCACGCTGTCTCTCCAGACGGTAATTCAGTCCTGTGTAGGCGGAAGAGACAAGTGTGTCTGGCACAGGCTGGACTCTGAGCATGCGCATTTTGACAGAGCAGATTTCAATGATCTGTATGAGAGAAAATGGAGAGGATTAATCATTATGGAAAGTGCTTCACGGAAAGCAGGGCCGTTTCTTCCAGTGTTTTCAGACCTAACGCTTCGTTCCTTACAGCACATGTTTTATGAGAACCATGCAGTTCGGAAATAAAATCCATACGCTTTTTCACTACCCACAGACGGGAGTACTGTGCATTTCAAATGTCCCCCGCGGTCCACGCACGTACTGAAGGCTGGCCTGGGCCACAGCCGCGACGCTATGGGAGCTGGTGGGAGCTTCGGCAGTCACAGCTTAGAGGAAGAAAGAGATATCATTTGGGTGTGATCTTAAAATGATACGGGGCATCTCTTCTTCCTGCTTTTTGCACCATGAGCTTTTCTTGACCACATTCCACAGCATTCTGCCTTCACGTCAGCTGCAGAACAGCTGAGCTGCCTGACTGTGGAGGCCCATTGAGCCTCGAGGCCCAATGCCCCTTTCTGCTTGCATATTATTCACTGGGCTATTCTGTCGGAGGAATGGAAAGTTTACTAACCCTGATTGAACAAAAAGAATTGATATAGTATCTTAATTATAAAAGAAATATAGCAGAAATCATTGGTAATAAAACAATGCATTATTAATTTGGAAAAATGTTTAGTGCTAACTATAATGACTGGCTGTACAGCATTGGTATGAGGAAATAGCACGAACACGGCAGTTACGGATGAAAACTGGTGCAGACGTGTGTGTGGGTGGCTCAAGTGCCATTTGCAGTCTTGCCATTAGTAAATTCTCAGTTGAAAGAAAACAGGCCTGTTTTCTTTCTTGTCC